>PVLD010001163.1:0-136124 GCA_004027595.1 Dinomys branickii
TTGGTTGACCCCTTTGTCAAATATTAGGTAGCTGAGTGGGTTTTTTGTTGTGGTTGCATCTTCCAGTCTGTTCCATTGATCCTCAGGTCTGTTATTTAGCCAGTACCAGGTTGATTTTATTA
Source organism: Dinomys branickii (assembly GCA_004027595.1). Taxonomy (NCBI): domain Eukaryota; kingdom Metazoa; phylum Chordata; class Mammalia; order Rodentia; family Dinomyidae; genus Dinomys; species Dinomys branickii. The sequence continues at coordinate 123 of PVLD010001163.1, forward strand.
CAGTTGCTTTGTAGTATAATTTCAGGTCAGGGATTGTGATTCCACCTGACTTTTCTTTATTGCCCAGGATTGCTTCTTGAATCAGCTTTGGTAATTTATGTGTATCTAGGAACCTGTCAATTTCTGCTGTGTTTTTCATCCTATGAGAGTAAAAATTTTTGAAATAGGTATTGATGATCTTTGGAATTTCTATGGAATCTATAGTGCTTTCACCCTTTTTCTTTCCTTATTGCATGAATCTGAGTATTTTCTTTCCGTTTTTTGATAAGGTTGACCAGGTTTTTTTTTTTTCAGTTTTATTCATTGTTTCAAAGGATGAATCCTTCTGTTCATTAATTCTAGTAATTGTTTTCTTACTCTCCATTGCATTTATTTCTGCTCTGATCTTTATAATTTCCTGCTTTCTTTGGGCTTTGTGGTTGACTTGCTATTCTTTTTCTAGAAGCTTGAGGCACATGAGGTCATTTATTTGTGCTTATTCTATTTGATATGAGAATTCACTGCTATAAATTTTCCTCTTAAAACTGTTTCCATTGTGTCCCACAGGTTCCAGTAAGTTGTGTCTGTGTTTTCATTTGATTGTAAATATTGTTTAATGTCTATTTTAATTTCTTCTGTTACCCATTGATTGTTTGGGAGGCTGTTAGTACTTTTCATGTGTTCATGGAGTTTTTGTGATTTATTTTGTCGATAGTTTCCAATTTCGTTGCACTATGGTCAGATAATATACATAGGATAATTTCAATACCTTTGTATTTACTTAAGCATGTTCTATGTGCTACAATATAATCTATTTTGGAGAATATCCTGTGTACAGCTGAGAAGAATGTGTATTCTGATATTGTTGGATGGAATACTCTATAAAAGTCTAAATCCATTTCTTCACAAATTTGGTTTATTCTGTTATTTATTGGGTGATGTTTTTGGCTTGTTGATCTATTTCTTTGTGACAATAGGTGTTCAAGTCCTCCATTACAATTGTGTTATTTCTTATTTGATTTTCCATGTCTGTTAATATTTGTTTTGTATATCTGGGTGCTGTTAAATTTGGTGCATATATATTCATGATTGTTATCTCTTCGTATTGCAGCTTTCCCTTTTCAATTATGTAGTGACATTGTTTATCTGTTGCAGTCATTCTTGGTTTGAAATTCACATTGTCTGTGAAAAGAAGAGCTACCCCTGGTTTTTCTGGGTTCCTGTCACATGGAGTATTGTTTTCCATCCTTTGAATTTCAGTCTATGAACTTCATTTTGTGTTAAATGGCTTTCTTTTATGCAGCATATTGTTGGATTTTGTTCCTTGATCCATTCTGCAAGTGTACTTCTTTTTATTGGGGAATTGGAGCCATTTACACTGATCATTATAACTGATATGTGCTGGCTTATTTTTCTTATGTTATTTTCCTTCTGTTGGTTCTCTACTTTTCCCCTCTGTTTAATTATTTGCTCTCCTTGGTGGTTCCTTTCAATTGTTGTTCTTGAAGTTGTGGTCCTTTTTATCTCTTTTTAGAATATCTTTCAGTACTCTTTGTAAAACTGGTTTGGTGGTCATGAATTTCTTTCAGTTGTTCTATGTCATGGAATTACCTTATTTCTCCATTAATTTTGAAGGAAGTTTTTGCAGGGCACATCAACATCAGTCTAGGTTGGTGGTTGTTTTCTTTCAGGATCTGAAAGATTTTCCTGACTTGATGGGTGGTGTTGAGAAATCTTTCATGATTTTTATGAAATCAAAAATCCTTCCTTTTATAGGTAATCCATTTGTTTTCATTAACAAATTTTAGTATTCTGTTCCTTTTGCTGAATATTTGGCGTCTTGATTATTATGTGTCTGCATGTATATTTATTTTGGTTATGGCTAATTGGAGTTCTATTCCTCACTTAAATGTGTGTTAGATTTTTTTTTCCATGCTTGAGGAATCTTGTGCTCTTTGTTCTGCATATAGTCCATTTATGTTACTTATGTTGACACCTGCTCTTTTGTTTATACCTACCAGTCTTATATTGTTTTTCTTTGCATCATCTTGCAGCTGTTGAATTTCTTGGTTCCTTGTTATTTTTAAGAGATCTTTCTTTTCACGGTTGCTAGCTGCAATGCTGTCTTTAAGGTCTGAAAATATCTCTTTAGTTTTGTTTAAGTGGTTTTGTCAGCTTTCAGTGGAATTTTTAATTTTTGGATATCTGTTTGAATCTGTATCATGCATTGTGATATTTCCCATATTGTTCATTCAACATTTCCATCATTTTTCTATGCTTCTCTATTTTTATCTATGGCTCCTTTAGATGTGCTGAGCAATTCTTTGATTGTTGTTAGCAATTCTTTGATTGTTGTTGTCATTTCTTTTTTTTTTTCTTTACCTCAGAGATTATTTCTGATATGATTTCTTCTATAGCCTAATGGTGCTGTTTCTTTACTTCAGATGCTATCACTTCAGAAATTTCAGCTGTGTGACTTCCAAGTTCTCTATGTCAGTGTCTCATGGACTTGTTCTGCATGGGCTGGAGCTCAGAGATTGCATTTTACTCCTTTGTTCTCTCATTTTTGAAGCTCTCGGAGTTCACCAGAGCTCAGTATCACTCCTGTGATAGTGGAGGGGCAGGGCATGTCTCAGTGAGGCCCCTAAAGCTGTCCACGCCTCAGCATCTCTGCCAGGATGGTGCTCAAGTGACGCACAGCTCATCAAAGTTCCCAAAGCTGTCCTTCTCACTCCTGCAATGTTGTGTTTGCCTGACATTGCTCATTTATGCTCCTGAAACTCCATGGAGCTCAAGATTTCTTCCACAATTTTGGGATGGACAGTGCATGGCTCACCAAGGCTCCTGAAGACAACCAGGGCTCAGCATCCATCCTGAGAGGGTGGGGAGGTGGGGAGTGGCTTACTGAGGCTCCAGAAGCTGCCAGAGTTCTGTGTAACTCTCCAATTTTTTTGTGCGTTTTTACTGTTATTAGTATATATTTGCAGTAATAATGACTAAATTCCTTGTAGAGGAACAGTATATATACATAACACATTGCAATTCCATTCTAGTATCAACATCAGATTCATTAATTTATCATATAATTCTATGTAACATTAATTATCATATAAAGATTGCAAAACCAGACTAATAGGCCAAAGAATATAGAAAACACATAGGACAATTGTCCCAAGTCGAAGTATACTTTTACATACTTTGTTCACTGGGCTGCAATACCTTCTTTATCTTTCATTTTTCCATACTTTTTAAATTTCATACTTTTGTATATATGTAGATTTTCAAATAAAAAAAACCATGTGATATTTAAAATACTGTGTCTAAGCTACTTCACTTAACATTATGGGTCTTAAGGTGTTGTGTTAACATCTTCCTATGACTGACTCAAATGTATTCTTTCTTAGAGCAGAGTATTGTGCCAATTTTTCAAATCCATTTTTCTGTTGATGGACATATACACAGTTTCTGAGATTCAGCTATCATGACATTTACAGCTATGAACATGAGTATGCATATATCACTGTGGCATAATGTTTTTAACACTTTTGCAAAGATAACTAGAATGGGAATAGCTGGGCCAAATGGAATTTTTTACTTGTAGACTTCTAAGGAATCCTAATACTGATTTCCATAGTGGTTATATTTGTTTACAGTCCCATCAACAGTGGAGAAAGGTTCCTTTCTATCAACAGCCTCACCCACTAGCATTTGTTATTAGTTGATTTCTTTTTTTTTCTTTAATCGGATTTTATTGGTACATTTTAGATATACACACTGATCACATTCATCATATGATCTGTACCTGCACATGATATAACTTGATTCTTCTTTCCATTCCCTTACCCTCCTTTGAACCCCTTCTCCCCTCCCGATTTACAAAAGCTTTGTTTCCATTTTTCCTTCCTTTTACACTTTAAAAAAATTTTTCTCTTCTTTCCTTTCCCCTCTCATTTCCCTTGTACCCCTTACTACTTGAACAATTTATTCCTATTTCACAAGATAAATTTCATCCTTATTTACAACTTCCATTCTTTACACCAGAGAAACAATGAAGCATTTACACATGTGTGTCCACTTCATTTCACATGACATTATAATCTCAAGGTGGATCCATTTACCTAGGCATGTGTTAAGCTTATCCTTCTTTATGGTAGAGTGGTACTCTATCATATAAAAAGACCACATCTTCTTTATCTATTCCTTGGTTGATCGGCATGTGGGCTGTTTCTGAGATTTGGCTATTACAAATTGTGCTAGTATAAATATGGAAGTCCATATATCACTGTGGTATGCTTTTAATTCCTCTGGGTAGATACCCACAAGCAGAATAGCAATGCTCAATGGAACCCCTAGTCCTAGTTTTTTGAAGAATATCCACACTGATTTCCTTTGTATGGACATAAAAACTTTAGTATTAGTTTAAGGGTTATATCTTGATCTTCATTAAATTAATAAAAGACAAATATTAACTATAATTCCAATAGCATACTGCATTTATTTTAATAAACTTGTTTGAAAAAAAAATTTCATCTCTAATCATAGATGACATAGTGCTCTCTTTTTGTACCATCACACTGATTCTTTGATGATAGGCATTTTTTCTGCAATGAGATGGAATCTAAGATTTTTTATTTGAATTTCTCAAATGAATAATAATGTTGAACATTTTTTCAATGTAATTATTGGCTATTGGCATTTCATTATATGAGGACTATCTATTCATCTCAAATTCTCATTTTTTAGTTGGGTCTTTAAATTTCTGGGTCCAATAGTTTTGAATTCTTTACATATTCTAGGTATTAGGGCTTTGTCTAAGAATGAGCTGGCAAACAGTTTTTCCAATTCTATAGGTTGTCTCTTCACTCTATTAGTGTTTCTTTGCTGTTCAGAAGCTTTTTCACTTGATGTGATAGCATTTATTAATTTAATTTAATTTTTTTTTTTTTTACAACCTGGATTTTATTCAGGAAGACTATGTCTTCACAAGTTTTACCTACTTGACTTCCATCAGATTAAGGTTTTCTCTTCTAATGTTTATATCATTGATCTATTTTTATTTTAGTTTAGGTTACGGGAGAAATATGGGTCTAGATTCAGTATTTTGCATGTGGATAGCCAATTTTCCCAGCACCATTTGCTAAAGAAGTCACCTTTTCTGCAACCGAAGGAACTGGCTCCTTCGTTAAAGATAATATAGCCAAGTGTGGCTGGAGTGGTTTTTGTTATCTTTTATTTTCTTCTCTTGATCTATGTGTGTGGTTTTCATTGTTGTTGTTGTTGGTTTGCTCTGTTTGGGCAATATCATGCTGTTTTTACCAATGTACTTTTGTATCTTGAAGTTCAACAATGTATTGTCCCCTCCCTTGGCAACTGTTTCCCAGAACTGCTTTTGCTATTCTAGGTCTCTTCTGATTCCACATAAAGTTTAGGGTGGTTTTCTTAGGTTCTCTAAGGAATGTTATTGGTATTTTAATTGGGATTGTGTTCAGTGTATGTCACACTTTTGGAAGCATGAACATTTTGACTGTATGGGTTCTGCTTATCAAGGAACAGAGCATATTGTAGACAATCTTTAGAAAATATCCAATGCAAGCACTCCTCAAATTCTTCAATGAAATCAAAAGGGAAGTGATACTCCCACAGTCATTCTGGAAACAAGCATTACCCTGATTCTAAAACCAGAAAATGAATCCACAAATAAGAGAACTACAGGCTAGTCTCTTTAGTGATGAGAGGAAAAATTCTAAAAACTACACAGGCAAACAGAAGGCAGAAAATCATCAAAAAAATCATAACCAAGTAGCATGTATTCCATGGGTGCAAGAACTGTCCAACACACACAAACTGACAAATGTAGTACACCACATAAGCAGAATCAAGGACAAAAATGACGTGATCATTCTGATAGGTGTGCAAAAGAATTTGACAAAATCTAACATCCATTCTTGATAAAGACACAAGAAAAGAGGAATAAAAGTTTTTATCACACCTGATAATAGCCAAGTATGACAAATCAACAAATAGCTTTTAATAAGTGGAAAGAAACTGACAGTTTTTCCTCTAAAATAAGAAAAAAGAGAAAGATATCTGCTGTCATCATTTCTGTTTAATATAATTCTTGAAACATTAGAGAAATCTGAAAAGAGGAAGAAGTAAAGGGGATATTGATAGTAAAGTAGGGAATTAAATTATCATTATTTGATTATATCATGATCCTCTACATAGAAGATCCCCAAAACTCCACCAAATGACTCCTCAAACTAATATTCCAATTTGGCATTGTAGCAGGATACATAGTCAACACTTAAAAGTTAATGCATTCCTGTATACCAATAAAAACTCCTGAGAGAGAAATTAGGGAAAAATACCCTTTACAACAGTATCAAGAAAATGAAATACTTAGGAATTAGCATAACCAAAGACATGAAAAACTTCTACAGTGAAAAGTATAGCACTCTGAAAAAGGAGATTAAGGAGAATATCAGAAAATAAAAGCATATAGCTCTATATGAAAATAAATGCTTGAGAAAATATAAATATTAAAAAATGAAATTTTTCCCATTATAAATTGCCAAATTCTATGAAGATAAACTTTAGACTAAAATATTGTAGTATAGATTGAAATAATTAAACTTTATTCTCTGATCTCAATTAAATTGAGAATTATAAATCATGAACTGAAAAGAGTTGGCATAAATGATATTCTAGTTCTGGATACTTTTATAGTGAGAGAGGTAAGAATAAAGATGGCTAGTTTTAATTTGTGTTCGTAAATACCCTACAGACAAGGATATCAGCCATGTATTGCTGCTACAACAAAGAAAAATTGACTGCATGGTTTTATAACAAATAGAAATTTATTTCTCTCAGTTCTATTGATTGGAAGTTTAAGATCCTGGTGGCAGCATCCCTGTGTGTGGGTGAAATGTCTTGCCTAAATATAGTATGCTGTCATCTTGCATCTGAAATTCTTGCTTGTCTACATGTCTATCCATATATCTCTCTTTAATTTGATTTTTACAGTTGTAGTTTATATATATATATATTCACATTTTACTACTGCATATTGTATTTAACATATTCATTACCTTAGATAGTTATTATCTTTTTTCTTTTTTCTGAGACAATGAGCTAGCTTCTTAATGAGCTTTAGTTACATAATGAAGTATTGCTAATTATAGTCAGCTTACCTATGTTGTTAATCATAGTCAAAGATATTATATCTTGTGTCTTTCAAAAATGAGAAACAGATCTCAGTGTAATATTCTCCCAAGAAAACAAAACAAGGGTATATATATATATATATATATATATATATATATATATATATTCTTAACTTACTAATTATTAAGGAAATATGAATCAGAACTATAGTAAAATATCACTTCATAGCTGCTACAGCGACACTTCTCAGAAAGACAAAGACAAGATGTTGCCCAGAAAGTGTAAAAAAGGGAAGCTTTGCATATAATTTTTGGGAATAGAAATTGGTCAGGCCATTATGGAAAACAAGAGGACTTTCAAAAAATTAGGAACAGAACTACTTGTGATCTAGTGATCCAATATCTGAGTATATCGAATAAATGAAATCAGCATGTCAAAATGAATTTGCAATATTTATGATAGTGAAAATATTAGAAAATTGTAAACATCTGTCAGTAGGTGAATAGCTAAAGAAAGTGTATATGTAGAAAGTGGAATATTTTATACCCTTAAAAAAGAAAAAAGTACTATGCTATTTCTAACATGTATGAACACGGGACATTAAAATAAGGGAGATTAAAAATACCATTGTTTCATGTGCAAGAGGTGGTATGATGAATGTTACCATTTAAAAAATTATTACAATAAAAGAAATATTATCACTAATCTCCCTGGAATCCTCTCCTTCTATTGGAATTCACGCCTTCTGTCCTTCCTGGTACTTTCTGCAGCACTTTTGAAAGTCGTTCCGTGAGCATCTTTATTTTTTTTTTTTAAGAGCAGAATATATTTATTGAGAGAAAGAAAGCTTCTGTCCAAGAGAGGGACAGAAGGGGGGCCCAAGTGGTTTCCCTCCGACTGTCTTTTCCAGGGAATTTTATAGAGAAAAACCATGAGGTGAGGCAGGTCCAAGGTAGGGGAAATGGACAAAACTATGGTCAGCCAATAAGATTACAGGTATAATTGTCCAGGTAAGACTGAGTGGACTGGGATCAAATGGGGAAGTGAGTCACATAGCTAGGGGGCATGGATACAGATCAGCGGCTTTTCCTGTGGGGGTCGGGCTAGTGACTCTTCCTGGCTTTTTAGAAGTTGGTTGTTACTTATTTAGAATATCAATCCTTGATGGTTACACCTAGGGAAGTGAGTGGGTGCATTTGTATGCACCCTTAGTCTTGAGGTCTGGCCCACAAGTCTGCTGGCTCCTCCAGGTCTGTTGGCTCCTTTGAGGACCTGGCCCTGTCTGACTGCCTATAATATTTCTATCTAACTCAGCTGCCTATAACATTCCCGCCTCTGAAGAAGTAACCCGAACTGCCATGAGGGAGTAATGGGTGATGACTGCTCTGGCTTCTTCAGGCTGAAAGGGGTCATAGTTGTTGATGGGCAGTCAGTGAAACTCTCCAGAGGGTCTATCTAAGGGCCCTCGATAGACACCAGGCATTTTTATATTGGGTAGGTGTATAGCTTTGAATCTGGAGGAGACAAAGGCAAAGAACCAATTAAGTGTGCATGGGCCAAGTAATAAGACCAACAGGATTATTATGAATATAGTTAACAAAGATTTCCACCAAGAGGAACCAGTAATGGCCTCCCATAGAGAGGATAAGTTCCAGGGATTTTTAGGATCTGACATATCATTGATTTGTTGTCTAATATCTTGAATAGTTGTTGAGACATTAGCAGAGGGATCAGGAATGTACACACAACACTCAGATTTTATAATTGCACAGGTACCCCCTTGTGCTGCTGTTAGAATGTCTAATGCCATCCAATTTTGGAGGACGGCCTCCCTCATTAATTTTACTTCTTCATTTAGGAGAAAGAGACCAGCTGTGGTGTCACTTAAGACCCGCTGAGTATAGTTAGTTAAGGCCTCGATGTGCTGCATGACGTCTTCTAACCCTAGGGAAGGGATAACGATAGAGGCCAAGTGATCATACCAGTGAAACACGCTTCTCGACCATCAGTGTTGTAAACGGGGTAAATCAGCAGGTTTGTCAATAGTTTTGACACTCCTGCCTTGTAACCAGGCAAATCCTAACGTGCATCTTCCTATCCACCCAGGGGTTTGCTGAGAGTGAACAACCCCCTGAGTACTCCTGTGAACCCATAGATGACTTAAGATTCTTGTTCAAGGAAAAAACAAAGTCTTCAGATAACTGATGTTACTCTTGGCCTTTTTACTAATAACTTTGCCCCTCAGAGGAGGATGCAATTCCTTTCTAAGGTGGGCCCAGGAATATGCAGAGTCATTACAACAGACCTCTTGCTGGATATGTGGTCTACTCCCCTTGTCTAGTACATCAGGACTTCCTTGGTGGGTATCCCCACTTCAAGGAGATGTTGGAATAAATTACAAGACTATATTAATGAGATATGCAAGAGTTCAATCATACATAGGTCAGCCCACCATTACAAAGTTAACTGAGTGGCCTATAAACTATACTCTTAATGACCCTGGGCATAATCGCGTCTTTTCACACAAAGTCACTGAAGCCTCTCTACAGGCACTAATAAGGCCCCTATTGAATAAAAATAAGGGTTCTATCCTGAGGACCAACAATAATAGATATCAGGATGGTTATTTTCAAATATGGGATGATTATATATGGTTAACTCCCACTACAGGTCATCTCAGTAGAAAGGCCCCATTATGTTGGGAACAAAAAAATCATTCCTATTCTCACTGGCCTAACTCCACTAAATACTTGGGGTGGACAGCCCCTGATCAATGTGTGCATATAATAACTTTACAGGCTAAAGACTCTTTTGCTGCAGATTGGCTTACTCACCCTGGAATTAGATGGGAAGCCCCAGTGGCACTCATCGGTCTTGTGGGACCAATTTGAGCATCTTTATTTTAAAGGTGTGGTAAAACATGGTGAATGCTGGTGCTGTGTCATCCAACTGTGAAGCAGATTCTTAAAAACATTATGTTTTATCTTCTTCCATTTTCATTTCTGGGTCTCGTACTTTGACTTCTTGCTCTTTACCAAAATTCAAATGCCCATAAAAAGTAAGCATTTTCAATTGATTCAAGACGTCAATATAGATATGACATCACAACTAAAACTCTCAAGAAAGAGGCTTCTAGAACTGCTTCAGAAAGTGGCAATAATGAAGGAATAAGTGTGTTCAATGGTACGGACATTATTTCTGTGGGTGTAAATGGCAATTTGGACACAGTAATATTTTTTCAAATTCATACACAGATCATATTTTTCAATTACATCTCAAAAATGTGGAATCAAAAACAGTGAAACTCATAGAAGGAAAGAGCAGAAATATGATTAGCAAGGACTGATGGATTGGACAATTAGGGAGATACCTAACTGGGGGAGGCTGTTTGTAATAAAGGGGCCACGTCCATTCCTCAACTCTCAAAAGCTAGTTTCCTCCCAGAACCATACATCTTAGTATTAACATATTTATTGGTAAGATTTTAACAGATGAACTTGCTGGTTACTACAAACTTTTGAACATTCATTGTAAAATTTTCTGTTTTAATTGATCAGGTTACCTGATCCAATATGACTACTTACATAGTAATAAATACATGTAAACTAAAAGATTTAGATTCTTGGAATTAAAATGCTAGTTATTATAAAGGGCTAGAACTGTACAGTGGGTATTTGTTTGGGTGGCACAGTATGAAAAGATGGTTTTGAACTAGTGGATAGTATTTAAAGTGGAAATATTTCACAGAAAATTTAGAAATGAGAATTTATTTAACAACCAGCACTACAACAAAAAAATCAGAACATGTGAGAACTGCCTCAATTTTAGCATGACAAGGATTAGGTGGAAGCCAGCAGACACTAACTCAGCTAAATGAGGCATGTACTTGTCAGTTTGTCATGGTGCACTTTCTATTGCCTCTTAACACCAGTAAAACATGTCCTTAACACAGCAGAGCCCACAATCTGGCTCTATCTGCACTTTGTGCCAAATGGATCCACATGCATTTTGATGACACAAATGTGTCAAGGCTTTTTTTATAATTAGGAAAAAAATCAAAGAAATTTAATAAAACTGAGTTTTGTTTTATAGTAAAAACATTTAGAAACACTCTGGATAAAATAGAAACAAAACGTTGTAACTAAGAAAAGGAAGAGTGATTGAAGTGGGGGCAGGAACTGGGAGGAATCAACGTATACCATATACAGGTACAAATTTCTTATGATGAGTGTGATCATTATATCTAAATTGTGCCAGTAAACTTAATTAAAATAATTATATAAAATGATTTTTATGCTGTCGGCTAGAAAGCAGCACAAATTTGAATGCTGGAATTGGCAGTCCCTGGTTTTACCTCTTCTCTTTCCCTGGTGCTGGGGTGCTGATGATGCCAGGCCGGAGGTTTCCAGCTTGCGCTCCATCCTCACAGCACAGTCACTAGCTGTAACCTCAGGTAATTTATTTTATTTCTGTAAGTCCTTCTATTCTTCTATCAATAATGGAGTTGCTGAGCATATCAATATCTATCATAGATTCATTTTCCATATGAAACAAAACAAACGCTTGCTTAGTGTTTTTCCTGGAAAACTTTGCGCTATAATTCTATTAAGCAAATCTTTTTTTTTGTGAAAGCGTATGTCATATCTCTGAGAACTTTAAGAATGAATTTAAAACAGGGTATAGGTGCTTTCTTACCACTAAGGATGTCTTTCCCATCCTTTTCAAAGAAATGAAGCTCATGTTACTCCATATGAGGTCATTGACATCTGACACCTTTTCTCAAGTAGAGGGAGAACTATATTCCAATGAACAGATGTTTTCCTATGTGAGGAGAAACAAAGGTCATTCTCCACACTCTAAATGTATTTTACACAGAATCATGTAGGTGGGCTTCACAATGAGTACCTGGGCTTCTCTATAATGCTGTGTGTTATTCTTTTAGATTACAAAATGAGTATCTCTGATCCTTCATACATGTAGGACAGCAGAATTTTGAAAAGTCTGAAAAGACTAACCCCAAATTTTCACAGTCTATCCAGAAGCCTCTGGGGTAACATGTAGTAATCGCTATATTTTAAAGACAGCGCTAAATTCATCACCAGATGACTTTTTTTTTGGACTTCACATGGGATTTTATTTATTTATTTTTGTACAAGAGAGCGCTTTTGATTGCTCCTGTAAAATAGCTCTTGTTTCAATGCCAGATTATCCTCTAAAATCAAGCTCATATAGGGACACACACACACACACACGCCCACGCACACACACGCCCATGCACACACGCATACGCACACATGAACACGCACACACGCGCACACACATGCACACACACGCACACACGCGCACACACACGCGCACACACGCACGCGCACACACACACACGCACACACACACTTACTTCCTATTTTAAAAAATTTCTAAATAAGTAAGATCTTTTGACATGGAAAATAGGTATAAGAACTTGGTTGAACATTTTTGCATCAGCTTTTCATTCAGTTGTTGACACCAGACCAAATTGCTCTGTTTCCGGTCCAACCTCATCTTGTTCCTGGATATAAACCGTCCCTGCCTTTCCCAGCCTTACCCTGTGCCTTTATGCATAAGGAGTTTGTGCACACACATTCAACCTTAAGAGACTTTTCCAGAAGTCTGCTACATCGATTATAACTACACGTACATGAGTCATTTGTGAACCTTCTATTATCATATTAGGGCAGCAGCTTCTGGTTACTTAAATTTATGATAATGTCATAATTTTTTTCTCATTATTCTGCAATGACACAAACTCATTGGTGGGAAGTAATCATGTATATAAAATAAAACAGCCTCATATTTCTGTCTTTGTTCTTGTTAATTTGTTATTTTTAAAATTCTCTCTAAAATTAAATAAAAAAGAATTTAAGGGTTCACAGAAGACCCACAAGTGAGAAGATATTCCTTAATGGAAGAATCCATATCTATAAAGTGGGCTGTCTCATCCATGACTGTTGAGACACTCCTTGATAGTAGGATATATTTTTATTTATATGAAGCACACACATGCTAAGCATTCTCTTTAAACACATCTCCTTCCAGAATTGTTGTCCTTAGTATTCTCTAGTTTCTTTCCAAACTGTTCTGTATACCAGGGTATAACTACACTGTAGGTCATTATTCCTTATGTAAAAAATAAACACCAGGTGGAAAAATACAAGTTTTGCATAGTGGGAGAAATCCCGTTATTTTGCCCCCAAATCCTGGAACCAGACTGTGATTTTTCAAATGATTTTTAAAACACTTTCATACAACACAAAAATGTTAGTATTCCTCTGATTTGACTGGGTCATAAGTCCTATGTGTCAGGGTGGCCTCAAGTTTATTTACAGTGCAGCAATTTTTTTTCTCATCGCAATAAAAGGAAGCAGCTTTAGTTTTTCTCAGGAAATGAATTTTAAAGGTAATGCATCAGCAAATGAGGTGAGAGGCATCAAACATCTTTTCTTAATGACATGTTGATTAAGATGTAATTATTTCATGTGCCCTAAAGCTTCAATGTCAAGCCCTGTTTTTCAGAGTTTGTCATGCTTGTATCTTACTATGTCATGGAGAATATCTGATATTTTTGATCTCTAGATTTAGTAAGTGTGATGCCATCAAGGAAAAACAGCTTGATGTTGTGTGAAATTTGAGACTATCCAAGTCTCCATGGACCATAACACAACAAAGCTGAAAGTCAACATAGAACTTAGTTAAGACAATGAAGTGTATGACTGCCACTGCCAGGTGAAAGTAAAACCCTATTTACTCCATTCATTAATCACTACACAGATATAGCAGTTGCTAGATGAATAAATAACTGCCTTATCAAAAAAAAAAAAGAAAGAAAAGAAAAACCAAATGGATGGAGAGAGGTTTGCTCCCAAATGTCTACATCTGGAAATGCTATTGGAAGTTCTGTTTGATCATGAAGAAAATTCACATTGTTGAAGAACATCTGGATCTAGAACAAGGAAAACATGAATGCTGAGGAGCCATGTCGTAGGAATCCCTGCTCTTCACACCTTTTGAGTATGGCATTAATTGCTATAGTTTCCTCAGGGATAAAGTATTGTTTCTACTTTCTACAATTTGGACTCTAAAGCCTTCATAGAGCTTTCATTGACTAACAGCTCTTACTACACGAGTCTGTGAGATAATTTAGAAATTCTTCCAGCCGCCAAATACAAATCCCTATTATGCATCTCCATTGTGATAACAGTATGTCTTCAGAGTGGAACTGCAGTCACCCACATCCCAGTGTTGTATGGACTGGCTAATGTGCTTTACTTGGCACCTGATAAGCTCAGTCCTACTGGCAGGCACCGTGGCGGCCAGAGCATGCCTTCAAATATTACCGATATCTACTAATCACTGAACTGCAAAGTTATTTTCCTTTCCCCAAACAGTCACCACAGAAAGCAGCTTCATGATCCTTTGAAAGGAGTTTGGAAAGGATTTATAGTATAGTATACAACTGTGGCATGGCTTAAAGACATTTACTTAGGGGAATGCAACTTTCCCTTCAGTAAGAAACCGGGTCTATACACATTAGAATTGTGGGACAGTGCACTTTTTCTCATTAAGCTGACTTATATAGAGTTTCCTCACAAAATACGTAGGATTTTTTCCGGTTTACATATCACTATTTTACTAACCTGACACTTCCTTCATACGGAGAAATTTAATAACTGGTCACGATCAACAATCTGTGTATGTCTAATATTCTATTTGCGAGGCGTGGTGGCGAACACCTGTAATCCTAGCACTTGAGAGGCTGAGAGAGGAGGATTGTTGTGAGTTTGGGGTCAAACTGAACTGCATAATGAGACCCTATCTCAAAACAAAAAGAGAGGGGCTGGGGATATAGCTCCGTGGAATAAGCACCTGCCTAGCAAGCGCAGGGTCCTGAGTTCGATCCCCAGTACAAAAAAAAAAAAAAAAAAAAAATCAAAACAAAAAGAGAAAAGAAAAGGATTGCTAATATTCTATTTGCCAATCCATGTCAGCTGTTCATTTGATGGCCTGAGCTTTTGGACTCCAGAATTCTATCATTCTCATGGAAATCAGTGTCTATTTCAGTGGAGGCGTATTTCAATACTAACCATGGCCTTGAGAGGAAAATTAGTTCAGAGATTCCACAAATGTTGGTAGCATGCTCTTGATGCTAGTTAATTGTGCTTCAGTAAAAGGAATTTGTAATTTGGGACTTAGTTTCACCCTGGCATTTTCATCTCCTTAGCTGCTTGCATTTCTTTACTTTCTTTTGCCAGAGATATTCCAGCATCTCAACCCCAATGCATGTTGTCCACTGGTGTCTAAAGCTTTTAGTGAATCAACCAAAGTATTACATCTGCATCCAGCTGTCAGAAATATATATTAAAATACTATTAAGAAAATTGATACATGTGAATAAATTTAAGTCAATCTCTGCTACAGAATATCCAACATACTTAAAATCCATTTTTACTCCTATTCCTCAGATTGTTGGCATCATAAATGGTCACATCTTGTGGGTAATTTTGCATGTAATTCATTTTTGATAAGACTTCCTTATTCCTTAGGCATACATACAAATATGTTTAGTGTGGAGATGGGGCCAAAGAGGCCTGATGAGGGTCGGCCTTGCAGAGAACAAATAGTGCAGTGCAGAGTGAGGTGTAGGAAAGGATGTTTAAGCATGAAGCTGTCTCTATAGAAAGACAAGTATGAAGTTTTCCTCCTGGCAGGGAAAAAAAAAAAACTGGAGAGGGAATTTAAGAGGTGAACTTTCATACTCTCTGACACCAATTAAACGACTCTAACCCCAACTTCAGAAAGTTGCTATTCAATATCTAAAGCTTTATTTTAAGAAACTCCATTAAGGCATTTCATTCTACGTGCATTACTATTCCCAGGTTGGCATGGTTAAATTTAGAGTTTAATTGTTAGCCATGTCTGCCCTGTGGCTATAAGAAAATGATATTATTCCTGGTCTACAATGGAAAGTCTCTGGTGCTCTGTGTCTTAAACTGATTGTTATAACATAAGCGCTTACAGTTTTCTTTCAAGAATAGCCAGAAGCAGCTGAACCAAACCATCGACTATGCTGTCATTGCTTTTCTAGGCATCTCAAGGGAACAGAAATTTTGTCTCCAGGAGCACCAATTTCAATAAACAACCACTGACAATGGTTTACATAATACTTATGTGACTACATAGCATTGCTTTTTGCCATCCTCTTCCCAGGGGCAACAAAATTTTCAGTATGTTTTTACCTTAAATATGTGTATAAGGCAATTGCAGAATCCCTATTTAAAAGTCTGTTTCTTGAAACCAAATCTAATAGCAAGTGGTATAATATATTCAAGTTAAAAGATAGAATCCACACTAAATAATTCAATGTAGGTGGTGCAGAATATGGAACTAGTCAAAAAGGTACTGAAAGAACCAGAAATGAGGAAAGATGGGGCAACCTAATGCCAATTTCAAGGAGTCACTGAGGTCAGGTGGGACAGGAAAAATTACTTACTGCGTCTACAAGCTGTGGACAGCAGTCAGGAGCTGAAATTCTGGAACCAGAGAAGCTGTGGGGACGGCCCGTGGGAGTTGGGTCATAGAAGTTGCGTGGTAAATCTGAAGCCTGAGCCTATTGTAGATACAACCCTTGAAAGCGGAAGAAACTTAGCTGATGCTTCTGTACTTTGTGGTTGCCAGTGTTCTACCTTCATTCCCCTTTGGTAACCCACTGGCTGGACTTGGCTGACTCAGTAGGAAAAGGGACCCAGGGAAAATAATTTCTATGTGTCATTTCCCTGAGGTATAGAGGAAGGAAGGAAGCAGACAAGAAAATACCTTGTACAATATTTTTATGCATCCATCTCTAAATACTTTATATATTCTAAATGGAAATAGAATGTTCATTTATAAAAAGAGACAATGAACTTATTTACATAATAATTGGAAGAATAAAAGAAAGTAATTTTTGTTAGGTTATTGACAATACTAGATAAGGGAACTTCATCTAACAAGAATGTACATTGCACCTTTAATTTTCTATTGGTGCTGTAACAAATTACCACCAACTCCGTGTTTACAAATTTAACTTTTCAGGGCTTTTCTTTTCTTTTCAAATCCTTGTTTCTGTTTTAGTTTTCTACTACCAAATGACACATATTCACTAACTTAGCATCTTGAAAACATAACCATTTATTATCTCACAGTTCTGCAGGTCAAACATCTGGGTCAACTCAATCGGATTTGTCTGGGATCTCACAGGCTGACATTTGTATGCCTGTCAAGCTGTGCTAAGGACAAGAATATACTACTGGGCTCATTCACCGAGACTGAATTAATTTCCTTGGAATTTAAGACAGATGTGTTTGTCCCCTTGCTGGCTTTCACCCAGGGGTGGCCGCTTCCTTTGGTACATAGCTCTCTCTCCACATTTGAGCTATCAAAGGCATATCAAATCTTTCTTCAGCTTCAAATTTCTTTCTCTTCTGCTGCATGTTAGAGAGAGAAAAAGAATCTCTTTCTAAGGGCTTATGATGAGATCCTGCCCATGTGAATAATCTCTCCACTTGCATGCCAACTGTGCCAACTGATGGGTCATAATGAAAGGACTGATATCTCATTATATTCGCCAACTCCAGGGATTAGAGTGAGACATGACAAGGGACAGTTTTAGGAACTCAGCTTGCCACCGTGGCATGCTCCCATAAGGAGCAGAGTATAAAATTCTCATGCCAACACACATTTTGTGTTTCAAGAATAATAGCAATGTCTACTTTCGATGCTTGATAACGTAACAAATATTTAAGAAGACTATGGGGAACTGTTTGATACTGACATTTAAATTAATTCCTGGCATTTGTGAATATATACAAGTAGTTCCATAAATTTATAGGTGAGAGAATGTTGTTTTCTTCAAAAGTGATGATTTTTTAAAAGAAAATAACACCATGGGAGAAGACATATGATTATAAAAATATTTAAATCCAAATATTTTAATACAGTTTTGCAGGTGTGTCACTTTGTGGTAGCTTTGTTTTTCCTAAGAAAGGAGATATATTTGAGTATCATGTAAGTTTCTGGCCTTGATTCTCTCTGACTATGAAATTGTTGTCACAGTGTTAGCTGTGCTAGAGCTGGAGAACAAGCACATAGACAGCAAGCCTACAGTAATAATTTATCTTCAATTTCAGAGCTTTCTATAACGTGAGACATCAGTGGATAATAAAAAAAATCTAGGAACTCTTTTCAATTTTCTGAGATAGTTCCTGATTATTTTACAATTATTTTACATTAACATTAACTTCTTCAGAAATAAATTCTCTGTGCTGATTTTACTGGAAAGTATGAATTCTGAAGCAATAAGAAAAGTATTGTTGTCTGTGTACTTCAAAGCAAATAACAATATTATGTGCTAATAAAGTAGTGGGCTTCTTAAGTTAGACACGTGCATAAAACAAACACTTCTTGTTGGAACCCAGGAGATTGCCATTAGCCACTTTAGCATCACAGCAGGTTACATGAATTATTATTACATTCAATTAGCATTCTGACAAGTAGAGGAATTCTTTACCTGCATTCCGATTGCATACAGAAAATGATTTGAAAGCACTTCCTCGTTCAAAAACATCAAAGCAAATCAAAGAAATCATTTCCAATCTTATCCTTATTATCAAATACCTGGGGATCATTAAACCAAATGACAGAGGAAGAAATGCCAATTATATATGCTGCTTTAAGATGACGTGATTTTCCAAAGGAGATTATTCCAATTAAAATTATTTCAACAAAGATATTCTATTCTGTAGTAACGATAATTTTGTTCCCTTCTGCTTCTTAATCAATGAACTGACATAAAATATGGCATTTTATACTTACAGCATTATTCAATTCCTTTTTGATTATATTCTTGTTGTAACATATACTAAGTAATTTTAAATTACTGAATAGCATATTAAAATTTCCAGCAAGAGTGATAACTGCAGTGGCATAGGATTGCATAGATTTATATACTGCAAAAGTCTGCACTGACACACAATGGTACAGATACTGCAGGCTGAGATAGGATAAATAGTGTGAAATATTACTTATGCAACACTAAGTAAAATTGTCTTTCTCGTGTTGAAACACTTAATAATTGTATAAGAATTTGCTAATAATGATTTATGCATGATATTTAGTAGAATTTTCTCACTCAGGTACTTTCTTGCCGTTATATTTCTAATGTCAGACAAGGTAGGTAAACCTTGCAAAAAATAAATTTCTAATTTTTCTTGTGTGGGAAGTAATATAGGTTGTATTGTGCATTGTTTGAGCTAGTTGGGACCAATTTTTCCATCTCTAATATAGTAATAAATAGTAGTACTTTGTCATTAATTGTTATGAGAATCATATGAGCTAATGAGACAATAATAAAAAGTAATAGGCACTAAATAAAGGCAAAGTTGAAAACTAAAACAATACATAGATTTAATAAGATAAAATTGCCAAAGACATTTCCTGCATTTTTAAGTCACAGGTTCTTGGCATTATTTTTGGACTTTACCCAATCTTTCTTCAAAAGTAAGTCATCAAACAGAAGAGCATAGCAGGACCCTCCAAAAGATCTTTCCAAGTATCTTCATAAGAATGATACAAACCGATTAGACAGTCATATCTTACACTCTCAGTAAAACCTGGAGACAGAAAGTTGTCTAGCCCAAAATAACTTGTACATAATAGAGGAAAAATATGCTTTAAAAGAACAAAATAACTCCTTAAGAATAGGCCAGGTGTGGAATTAGAGTAGAAAAGCTAAGCGGACAGAGGCATGCTTGATCCTGGGGAAATAACAAAAGCAGCAATAACAGCAAAAGCAACAAACAGATAAAAAAATTCACTGCTTGAAGGTAGAAAGCTGTACAACAGTGGGAAATGGTGTGTGTGTGTGTGTGTGTGTGTGTGTGTGTGTGTGTGTGTCTTAGAAATAGCACTGCTTAAATAAACTCAGTCATCTCAGTTAGGACTTTTTACTTCCATACTTCATTCTGTGCCTGTATATCCTTGTATATAATTTAAAATAATGACAAAAATAGTGACAACTGCTCCTGGTGATGTGCGTATTCTGTGGCAGTCACACTATCATAAAAGTGCTATTTTCTTATTCTCTTTAATGATTTGATCAATCTTCTGTTCTGACATCTAGTAATCTGAGCAACTTCAGTGAAGATAACAGTATGTAATATAACAACCTCCGTTAATCCCTATCATTTGATTTGAAAACCTGTATCATTTTTAATGTCCTTGCTTTGTGTTTTTTGCATTTTGCTATTGTTCTTTCTTTTGTGTACTGTTTTCTTTAAAATTAAGAAAAAAAAGTGCAAAGTGCACAGATGATGGGGTGCCAGTGACGGTCACCGTGAACTCTTTGTCTCCTTTTCTACTTGAGAAGGTACCGCCATGGAGGGTGGTTGTGGTCTTTCTGTACTGTAACAAGACATTGTGGCTGCTGAAGAATGAGTTGGCAGGGGAGATGAGAAACACAAGCGGAGAGACCATTAGGGCAGGAGGCCCTTCAAAGCACTTTTACAAGCGATAGTAAGTGCGGCCAGGTGTGAGCAGTACAGATGAAGAAAGAGTTCCGCGCTTGGGTGTGAGCTGGGAATGGAGGGTTCTGTAACCAGGGCGTGGCTATCTGATATAAGGAAGTATAAAAAAATGAATGACAGTTTCTGAGTTTGTGGCTTGAAGGGTGAAAAGAATCCACCTCATATCTTCTGCAGTAGGGGATTTTGACAGAAATTCGTTTCAACTGTAAGATGTGGGGTTTGCTTATGGTGATAGGGCACTCAACATTTTAATCTATCCTCTTAGGGTTTGGGCCTAGGTCTGAGATTTAAATTGTCATGAAGCAGATGAATGCGAGAAAAGCACAAAAATTGAAGTTTTCTATGGCATGGGAGCTCTCATAAGGAAATACAAGAGCCAAAGTAGCAATTAAAATCAAACACTTTTGCACTGAATCAAAGAGTTGTAAGTGGTGAAAACGTGACCAGGTGTAGTGAGTGGGGCTCAGATCATACACACAGGAAAGTGTGGAGGAAGGCAGCTTACAGGGTGTGGGTCTAAGAGTGACTCAGACTCAAGTCCTTGTACCTGGTGATAAGAGTGTTGCTTCCTCTCGATAAAGAGAGGACATCTGTCACAGGAAAGTTAGAACCTAGTTTCAAGAAGCCAAAGTAATAAACTTCCTTTCTGAACTTATTTTTCAAAAGCCTTACCTCAAAGTAATGCTTATTTTAAAGTTTCAGATGATTAATTGTCTGACCAATTTTGCATGTCTGTATCTGGGTTCATATATATACACTTCGAAGATATCAGTAGGTAAAGCAACAACCACTGTTGAGTCCATGTCACCTTGTCTGTAGATCAGTTTTGATTGTACTATTTTTTATGCTAATTTGTGTCTGTTTGTTAATATGTTTTTGTGCTTTTATTTAAAACAAAAAGAAAAAATAAAGTTTCAGATGAGATATTCTGTTATCCCTGGTGGAAATGTTATCTTGAAGAATTTGTTAAAGCATAATAAATGCATAAGTCTAAGTATAAATATATAATGTGTACCTTTTAAAATATTTTGTCGGTTATTCTTAAGTCAATATGTCAGGTTGACAAAAAATTTTTAAAATTTCAAAAAGTAGATATATGTATAGTTTTTAAGAGATCATTTAAATGAATACAAATCATTAGACATTGTAACAAAGTGAACAAAATATAAAGGTATTTTTGTCAAAGGTTTCTTATTCTTATATCTACTACATAGCCAAGACTTTCCTAACAAAGTTAGGCAAATATAGACAACCCTTCTCTTAGCAATATGAAGGGAAAAAAAGTACTTTAGCAGATTTTTTTCAGATAAAACATTTCTTATGTTATACCATGCATCTCCAGACAGATACTTTGAGGTTCATATATCTAAAACTCTACAAATACAAACATTTGAACTGTTACAGGATGTGAAAATTGCTACAGTTACTTTCTGTCATTATTAAAATGTTTTCAAGTTCAAAACTTCTCACCTAGATGAGTTTTAGAAGAAAGTCCAGTTCTCAGAGAGGAGGCATAAGCAATTCGTGAAGCCAGGAGCAAAGAGGAAGACTGTCCCACGGGCCACGAGAGCTTCCCGCTACACGTCTGATTCATTCTTCCCTTTCTGTCCCCAGAGACGTATTTGTGTTCTCTTTCTTCATCTCAGAATCATAAAGATCCATGATTTCACAGTGTCATCATTCCTCAGGGCCGGCGCTTTTCCTGTCTGATTTATACTATTAGAAGTGATGATATGATCCGCCCTACTTCAGCCGAGCACCCACTCACTGCGATTCCGAAGAGTGGACACAAACAACCAGCACACACGCCCTTCTGTGCATCACACTTGGCACACTCAAAGAGCAGTGTCAATCAACCCTGCTCTTGTAAAAGAGAATAAAGAAGCTCTGAAGATGGAAAATGAACTTACGGTTAAAAAAACTGTCAATTAGTGGGTAGGCATGTAGGATTAAGATGGGAGAAAAACCTAGACCATGCATAAAATCACAAATATGTATGAGCTGTATGTGCTACTTGCCCTCCTTGATTAAGAGATCTATCAGCAATAAAATGGGGAAAATGGTGCTAAGACAACCACACTCATTTTGTTCATGTATTGTTTTCATATTAAAATACAAATGTACACACATATCTTTAAAATGTGTGTCCTTTTTGCTTTGAAAATTACATTTATTCAAAGGAAAAAGACAAAAATTAACAAAAAATGTCCATCCCTTGGCTCTCTTCCTTCCCCCCTCAATCTGCTACTCAGCGCCCCAAGTTTGAACTCTGGCTGGGGGTACATGGCAGGACAGCTCCTCTCAGATGAGGTCAGCAGCAGTGAGGGTGTCTCTTTAGTGAAGGTGTTGTATCAAGTCTCGATGCTTCCAGGAGTTCTTTTATCTTCTGCCATTCCCATGTTAGTATCCACATCCTTATAGCCCAAATCCCCACCACGACCAACTCTGATGATGTAGTTTTCTCTGTTTCCCTGCACATCAATGCCTGTGGCCAGCAATTCGAGGTAATCA
Source organism: Dinomys branickii (assembly GCA_004027595.1). Classification (NCBI taxonomy): domain Eukaryota; kingdom Metazoa; phylum Chordata; class Mammalia; order Rodentia; family Dinomyidae; genus Dinomys; species Dinomys branickii. The sequence goes on from PVLD010001163.1 coordinate 23,372, forward strand.
ATACTCTGCTAGAGCCAGACCAGAAATCCCTCACCATCACATCTTTTGGTCCCTGTCTCCATGCATGGCAGAGACAGTGAAGTATCTGGATGCATCTTCTCAGTGAGCCAATCAACGTTCCATGAAGGTGACGGCCTTGGTGATGACCAGGGTTTCGGACAAGTCACACAGTGTGTCCAGCCTCTATCCCTCTCATTCTGCATTGATGTAAAATTGACAGATATCCTCCGGGGTCAACTTTTCCTTCTTGGCCAGAATCCGAATGGGGTCTTTCATGAACACCTCAGTTCTAGCACACCAGGAAGCATTGTACCTGGCAACAAAACCACCTGGGTATTGTTGAGATTTGGAATATGTCATAAATCTGGTTCTTGAATCTATAGCTCAACATTTTGTCAGCTTCATCAAACACAAATGTATTGACGTATTTGGGAGGCAGGTTTCTCCGGTTCAGCATATCAAGCATGCAGCCAGAGGTTCCCATGGTGACATGGGAGGCTTCCATCTGCACCTTCTGTACCTCAGTGCAGCTATGACATGCTGCCTCCAGTACAGGTATAGCATGAGGCACCCATGTAAGCTGATGCCATGACCACCTTTCATATCCAAACTCAGAGAAAAAATGATATTCATCTACTAACTCTGACCCCACCAGATCCCTGGTTTTTTCCTTTCATAGAAGTTCTCACCATGTATCAAATGTTGGCCCCCAAACTGACCACATTGCCCAGGATGGCATCAAACCCAGTCAACTTCCTGCCTCAACTTCTCCAGAGCCAGAGCAACAGGCATGCACCACCATGCCTAGCTAGGTCTTGAATCTTAATCTCAATGCCTCTTTTGTTTGCAATAGCCTTGAAATACATACTACTATGAAACCAATTTTGGGAGAGAACCAGGGGCAAAAGCAACCAGTGATTCTCTCCTAAAACCACACTGTTGGCCTAGGCATTGTGGCACTCAGGAAGCTGAAGCAAGAGGATTGCCATGAGATTGAGGCCAGCCTGGGGTATACAAGGAGCCCAATCCCAGGCTGGATGACACACTAAGACCCTTCATTGAAACAAAAAACAAAACAAAACGAAACAAAAAATCAACAAAAGGCAACTCCTTCTAGAGCACTGGTGGTGAACCTGTGACAGATGTGCCACAGCAGGCTGTTTGTATCATTGAAAGCTCCTGAAGGGTTTCCATCATGGGCCAAGAGTGAAGACAGGTTTTGACTTGTCTCCTAAATACACAGTGATTCATAATAGAGCCTGAATAATTCATAGGATTTCCTTCTCAGAAAACAGGACACATGTCCTCTACTTAGATTATTTGTGGCCGAATTTTACATCAGGATAATCACTGTATTTATCACTCATCTGTAAGTCCAGTGTTTGATTCATTCCTCCGGGTTTAGGATTTTATGTGCCCTAGGCATGAAACAGCTTTGGCCACCAACCCAGGCATCAAGCTAGGATGACCAAAAGACTGTTGTCTTCTCTGCCCACTACTGATACAAGGAGAACACCACCAGTGAGGTGTCTCTTTGCCCATTTCCTAGGGGCATGGGTAATGTGTGCCTGTTTATAAGCCAAATACAGATATTTACATATTTATTATGTACACATAACCCAGATATATTTAAATCACATTATTTTCTTAGGGATTCATTTCATTGTCAAGTTAAAAGTATAAGTTAATTGTAGATGTGAATTTTGGATATTTAAAGGGAACATCACTATTGCATAACTAGGCTTACAAGGTCCTATTTACTTGCAAATGACTATCTACAAGATTTACAGTGTTTCCTTTATCAAATAACTTGTTTCCAATAGATAACACTTCCACTAAGATGCAGATTTAGGGTGCAGAAAAATATTTTCTGAATTCTTATTCTTTGAGAATGAAGAAATTATAACCAATTCCTCTCTCACTGATATAGTCACATAAATTGTTCCACTAGGTTCTCTAATTTTACAAATTTGTTTTTCAAAAGACTATATTTTATTGTCAATAATGAGGAAGCAAAGAGGTTGAATAGGTTTATTACGTGTATGCTAGATAATATTCTGTTATTTATGAATAATAAGCTGAATTCAAGATTTATTGAAGTGGAATTTACCTATATTGTATCAAGTAGAATAAATGTTTTAAAAATAATTTTTATTATTAGTTTACTTAAAGAAAATTCTATTAGAGAATGTAAGTATTTTAAGGTGACCACCTATATGACTTATTTTTAGTTTATATAGAGAATAGAATTTCTGCACTGATACTGGTGCAATGCATTTGAGAGTTAAGGCTTCGATTCTTAAGAATTCTCTCTGGGTATGATACTTTTTCCTATTACCTATATATTTCCATAGATTGAATTGAATACTAAAATGAGCAATTAATTTTGAGTAGTGAAAAGATTCATGTTTGTTAAACAATAAATTGTCATTCTCAATTGAATTGGCATATTAACAGTTTCCATAATTATCACAATTCAGAATTTATATCGTATTCATTTCCAACTGCCTACAGCTTTTTCACAGTCTATCAAATGCAAAACTACTTTAGGGATTCTGTGCATGTCTGATTGCCTTGAAAACTGTGAGGAGATCTTTACAATGCAAGGCATGAATCATTAAAGGACTTATTGTGGATCTTGTCCATTGAAAGTATTTGAAATTCATTTTCAAATTTTGTAAAATATATGAGTATCTCATGGGTTTTTGCTTCCAAATGTCATATTCTCAAAGGATGAATTTACATTCACAGTATTCTACCTGAGTAACATGTATACAGAATGGCAGATAATACAATTTCCTCTTAAGTATAACTTTAAGTCATATTATGAAGGAAGCCAGCATTTATCCTTAAAAAGCTAAATAAAATCCATCTGTATATACTTTGCAGAGGTTGTGTCAACTCTCTCTTCTGGTATTGTTTTACCTGAATTTACTCATATTTCTTAAAATCTTGAATAGCTACTCTCAGAGTAATATAAATAATAACCTTGTAAATTTCATATATATATGTGTGTGTGTGTGTGTGTGTACTGGATCATGAGCTTGTATAATTTAGAGAAATTTGTTATACACAGTCTTATAAGAAGTGAGTAAATATATATATATATATATATATATATATATATGTCCAATAATTTAGTTTTATTTTTGTTGTAAAGTAAATGAATACATTGCATTGGAAATAGCTTCTTATATCATAGAACTGTTATTTGTAATATAGGCAAAAAATTGTGACCTGAAATTCAAATTGTTCCATGATGTCTGTCTTCAAAAATTCCAAACTCAGTATAAACTGTAAAGCACTGGTATTATTAGTTTCTTTAAACTTTATCAATCCTTGTTTACTATTAATTTTATAGGTCTTTCATCTCATATATTTTAATAGCAATATTATTATTCTAGCAAATATATTAATAATTTTTTTACTGCCTAGGTAAAAAAGTAGTTACATTTGGACAAAAGTTATTGCAAGTTAATTGACATATTTAGATACTAAAACAGTGAAAAGTAATAGCTAAAATTCAGGCTTAGGACTTTAAATTTGGGACGCTAATGTTAAGTACATATCAGTACTGATACAGCCTTCCCAACTATCCTTTAAAATTACAAAACAGAAACATTGATTTCTGACAATTGGATGGACTTTAAAAAAAGAACCCTGATGTCCAGACTGATGTCTTCCCCCTTTGTTGTCAATACTCTGCAGTTTAACAGGAATTTTTTTTGGACAGATGTCTGTTTGTCTCACTTTAGGGAAACTCTTCTCCATTCTTTTCTCCTGTAACCGAACAGGGGAAAGGATTCAATGTAATAGTGAGCAGGTATGTGTATATATTGATAAGAAGAAGAGCAGTCTTACAAAAATGACATTTTCTCACTGATATGTAATTTAATCAAGTGGAAAACCCAGGATGGGCCAGAACCAGGAAAAAACACGAAGAAGTGAATTCTAGGCAGTACTGTTGCTTTTCGTGTTCTTCGCTAGCTTTCACTGCCTACAAAGGAGAAAGGAATTTGACTGGTTCACAAGGATTCTGGGAAGAGCACATTATACATCCCACACACAGAGAGTAGTTGGCAGAATTTAATTTAAGGTATAGATGTGCTCCTTAGAGGATGAATAATGAGGAAGAAAATAAAGTTGGACTCGTGGAAATATACTGCAGTCTGATAAAGAGGAAGCCCTATCTTGGAAGTGAAAGGAAAAGTGTACCTCTTAAAAATGATTTATTGTAGTAATATTTTAGAAATCTACTTGGTATTTTAATAAGATTCAAGAAGGCTCAGTGTGTACTTGCACAGACATAAGGAAGGAACATCTTTAAGATAAAAAATAAAGACTGCACATCTGCGTGTATAGAAAGTAGCTAAAAGAAAGAGTTTTATTTTTCAAATAAGAAGCAGAAACTGGTGTCCAAGGAGAAGCTATAAGCCAGAAAAATCATTTCCATGAAAGGGAAAAAATAGCCCTTAGCAGCAGGTGAGACCTTGACATTAGATCTGTCTCATAAACACGATTCAGCTACTCAGCCTCAGGATGCCAAGGATCAAATTCTGAATTGATAATTAGATAGGATGCCCCAACCTAGGATTGCATCTCTCTGTGTCATATGGTTTCACCGGCAGAATCAGTTAAGGTTGAAGTGAATGTGGTTCCATAGAGAGCACAAAGCTGCAGGCAGTGACAGTCTTGAAAGATGCTGACTGAAATGAAAGACTAGTTGTGGTGTAGCTCAGCTCCTTGGCCACGGACACACTGTGGATGCACAGAGAATTGCCCTCACAGCAAAGACAGTGGCGAGGGGGAGTGAAGTACCAGAGCACAGAGAAATGGGTTTTTTTCTAAAGGTTTCAAATGATGATCAATAGAGAAAACAGTGATAGGGATTGCCTCAGATATTGTATACATCTATATATCATATAATAGATATCACCTTTGTTATCCTAGGTCTTTTCATGTTCCAAATGAAATTTAGGATTGTTTTCTCTAATTCTATGAGATATTCTTTTGGAATTCGAATCTGATTTCCAATAAATGTGTGTAATAGTTATGGAAGTATGGCCATTTTTTCTATACCCAAGAGGAAGGGATATCTTTCCAAATTCTGATATGAGCTTCAACGCTCTTTTTCAGAAGGCTATAATTTTTAACGTAGAGGTCTTTTACATCCTTTGTTAGAGTGATTCCTAGGTATTTCAGTTGTAAGATGTTATTGTTAAGGGTGTTATTTCCCTAATTTCTTTCTCAGTGAGATTTTTATTCGTGTACAGGCAGCCTATTGACTTTTGAGTGTTGACTTTGCATCTAGCTGTGCTACTGCATTTGCTTAATAAATCCAGTAGCTTTTCAGTGGAGTTTAGGGGGCCTTCTATGCAGAGATTCATGTCATTTGCCAATAATAATTTAACTTCTTTCTTTCCTATCATTATTAGTTTTATTTATTTCTCTTCTCTAATTGCTCTCGCTAAAGTTTCCAGGACTATGTTGAATAAGAGAGGAGACAGTGGAAACCCTTGTCTCGTTCCTGATTTTAGAGTGAAAGCTTTCAGGTTTTTACATTCAGTATGATGTTGGCTGTTGGTTTGTCGTAGATGGTTTCTATCAGATTGAGATAAAGACCACTGTTACAATTTTCTGTAGGGTATTTATCATGAATGGGTGCTCAACTTTGTCAAAAAGTTTTCTCTGCACCTTTTGAGGTGATCATGTGTTTTTTGTCCTTGACTCTGCTTATATGTGGTATTACATTTATTGATTTAAATATGTTGAACCAACCCTGTATCCCTAGGGTGAATCCCACTTGGTCATGATGTATAATTTTCTTGATGATTTGTTACTTTCTGTTTGCCAATATCTTGTTGAGGAAATTTGCATCTATACTAATTAGGGATATTGGTCTATAGTATTTTTCTTAGTTGGGTCTTTCTCTGGTTTTCATATCAGAGTAATACTTGTTTCCAGGAGTGAATTGTGGAGCACTGCTTCCCTTTAAATTTCATTAAAGATTTTAAGAAGTGGTGGTGTTAAGTCTTCTTTAAATTTCTTACAGACTTTAGCAGTGAATCCTTCAGGTCCTGGACTTTTCTTTGTTGGTAGCATTTTAATTACATCTTCAATTTCATTGACTGATATTGGTTTCTTTAGGGTTTTCATATCTTTTTGGTTCAGCTTTGGTGATTCGTATGTATCTAGGAATCTGTCCATTTTTTCTGCATTTTCCATCTTGTCAGAATAAAATTTCCAAAGTAGGTGTAGATGACCTTCTAGATATCTGCGTGGTCCATTGTGATTTAACCCTTTTCATTCCTAATTGCATGGATTTGAATATTTCCTTTTTATTTTTGATAAGGTTGGGAAGGGGTTTGTAGAAATGATTTAATCTTTCAAGGAACCAACTCTTTGATTCATTGATTCTTTGTATGGTTTTCTTAGTCTCTATTGCATTAATTTCTGCTTAGCTCTTTATAATTTCCTCCCTCATACAAGCTTTTGACTTACCCTGTTCTTTTTTTAAATAGAATTTTGAGGTTCATCATTAGGTTATTTGTTCTTGCTTTGTTTTTCTTGACATGGGTAGTTACTCCTGTAAGTTTCCCTCTTAGGGCTGCTTTCATTGTGTCCTATAAGTTCCAGTATGTTGTACTGTCATTATCATTTAATTGTAGAAACTATCTACAATTTCTTCTTTAATTTCATCTGTGACCCATTGGTTGTTCTGGAGGGTGCTATTGAATTTTCCAATGTTTATAAAGATTTTGTAGTTTCTTTTGCCTGTGACTTCCAATTTCATTGTGCTGTGGTCTGATAATATCTATAGGACAATTTCAATTTCTTTCAATTTACTTTAGCATGTATGAGCTAGTATGTGGTCTATTTTGGAGAATGTCCCTTGTGAAGTTGAGAAGAAAGTGTATTCTGACATTGTGGGGTGGAATATTTTGTAGACATTTACTAAGTCAATTTTTTTCAAAAGTTTAGTTCAGTTCTAATGTTTCATTGTAGAGTTTTTATCTAGCTGATCTTCTTGTGACAGTGGGGCAATGAGATCCCCCAATACAATTGTACAAGTACTTATTTGGTTTTTCATGTCCATTAATATATGTTCTATATAGTTGGGTTTACTGGTATTTGTTACATATATATTTATGATTGTTATCTCTTCCTCTTGGGTTAATCCCTTTACAAGTTTGTAATGATATTCTTTATCTCCCTTAGTCAGTCTTGTCTTGAATTTCACTTTGTTTATAAGTAGAAAAGTTGACCATGCTATTTGCTGGATTCTTGTTGCATTGAGTATTGTTTTCCATCCTTTGACTTTTTCTATTAATTTTTTGAATAAAATGTTTCTCTTATAAGAAGCATATTATTGGATTTTGCTTCTTGATCTCTTCTGTCAGTCAGTGTGTTTTGATTGGTGAATAGAGACCTTTGACATTGGTGGTTATAACTACATTCATTGAGTTATCCTTGTCATGTTATTTTCCTCTTGTTGGTTCCTTCCCTCTTGTATCTATCTGTTTAATTGTTTATCTTGCCTTGTGGGTTCATTCTGTTAGGGTTCATGGAGTTGCTGTCTTTGTTATCTTTGTCAAGAATGTCCTTCAAAATATTTTGGAGTGCTGGTTTGTTTGTAATGAATTTCCTCATTTGTTCTTCATTACGGAAGTATCTCATTTCTCGATCAGTTTTGAAAGATTAATTGTGTGGTGTACATCAATATGGGTTGAAGGTTTTTTTCTTTTTTAATTTGAAATACTTCACTCCAAGCTCTCCTTGACTTGAGGGTTTGTGTTGAGAAATCAGCTGTGATTCTGATAAGCTTTCCTTTTGTTGCTTTTCCCTAATAACTTTTAAGATTCTATTCCTATGTCAAATTTCTGGAATCTGATTATGATATGTCTGGCTATAGATTTATTTTATTTGTGGCTAATTACACTTCTATATTCCTCACTTAATCATACGTCAAATTCTTTTTCTGTACTGTGGAAGTTTTCTGCCATCACACACACACACACACACACACACACACACACACACACATATAGTCTTAATTCTTGCTTTCTAGTTGATTTCAAATGATCTTAATTCATTCTTCTTTGCCTCAACTAGCAGCTGCGGGATTTATTTCTCATTATACCTTGCTATTTTTAAGAATTATTTCTTTTCGTGATCACTAACAACGAGCCTGTCTTCTGTATCTGAGATCCTGTCCTCACACTGGCTTAGTCTGCTTCATATTCTTTCAATGTGATTTTTATTCTCCTGGATATCTGTTTGAATCTGCCTTACGGATTCAAGTTGTCTTTTATCCTGACCATTCATTGCTTCCATAATTTTCTTAAACCCTTCTATTTTTTTGTCTATATGTGCTTAGCATTACTAAGCATGGTTTTCATTGTATACACCATCTCTGCAGATATCTTAGAAATTATTTCTCATTTGATTTTTCTAGAGAATTGTTCAATTGTTATATTGTTACCACTTCAGAGAAGCCAAGTGGGTGACCTTTGAATTAGCCCACCTCATTATCCCCGGGGTTTGCCTTTGGTGAACTGGGTGACTGGAGTTGCATCTTAAATGTCTTCTCATTTTCTTTTCTTTAGTTTATTTCCTGGGTTGATGATTTTAAATAGCCTATGGTGGGTTGTTTCATTGCTAGTATTTAGGAACCTTAGGAAATGACTACTTGTCTGAACTATCTTCCAAGTGTAGCTGGTTTTTCAGTTTGAAGTCTGTTGCAAGATCCTGCCTCTTCAATTGGTTCGGGCTAAGAAGCTGCTGCCTGTGTGGCCCAGACCCTGGTTCTTTGCCACAGTACCACAGTATTTTCTATGGGCCTCAGTCCATATCAGTCTTGGAATACCAGGAAGAGTAGTTGTTTGGAATAATTATGCCACTTTTGGTAAAAATGATACTATCAACAATAATGGTAGCATCAATCACAGCTTAGAAAATGACAAACTGAGGTAACCGTTAATTTTCCACCTTTAACCGTATGAACTAGATTTGTGGTTAGATAACAAAATTTAAAACAGACCAGGAAATTATATGAAGAATATAAGTCTGTAATGTGTGACTTTTATTCTCAGGGGTTAAAATTTAAAAAGGGATGGGGAAATCATAGAGAGGTAAAGGAAGAGGAATAGATTAGAAATAGGGCTGGAGGACCAAGGGGATCATGTTAACTCTAGGAAATTGGTGCAGAAGTTTGGATAAAAAAAGAAGAGGAAGAGATAAGAAAGAACAAAACAGAAGAGCAACAACAAAGAGGCTAGAAAACACATTCACAGTCATATAGAAATAAGCTCAGGCAATGGAGGGGTAAGAAAAGCCACCACCGCAACCAAAACAAACGAGAGAGAGAGAGGGAAAAAAGTCCATTTCCAGGCTGTCTCTGTTGTCATTGGTAGAAAGTCTGTGGAGACAAAGGCCTAATCCACATTGATTTATCCCAGAAAGCTAGTAGTATGTTTTGGTGGGGTAGGATGTGATCTCAGGGAGCCTGCACCTTCTGGCATAAACCGGACTCATTTGACCTGCACCTTCAGTGTACCTTCCATGGGCCTGGAAGCTGGATGGAGCTAACAGCCACTCTGAGTTCTGAGCTCAGCTGGTCCCTCTCAAAGATGGATCCTGGTCAATCCCTCTCTTGTGTGGGATGACTTGGTCTTCAGTCCTCACTGCCAGGTAGTGCAGTCCTTCACAGCCAATGGTCCCCTTCACTGCTCTATCTCTCCATGGAGGCCTCTGGGGTTGCCAGCAGTTGCCAAGTGTGTTCAGATTTGAATTACTCCTCTAGTGCAGTGAGTCTCATCTCAAGGAGAAATTTCCACTAACAACGTCCTTCTTCTTCACTGAAGTTTCTCTCTTTACTCTCTCTGTGAGCTTCAATTCATGCTTGATATACTTCTTGGATCCAAGGAACTGAGTTTGCTTCTTCTTTTCTTCCTCACATTGGTATATTATAGCATCAGCCTGATAACTCTCAGAAAGGCGATTTCTTTGTTGCTTACCACTCCACTGTCATGGTGCCTGAATTATATTTGTAAATTTGCTCAAGAAAAGGAACTTTGGAATAAAGAAACGCCATAATAATATGACTTCTATAATCCAAATATAATTGCCAGTATTCAGCCAACAAAAATCCATGAATTTTGAAGACAATGCTTGTGACTTTACACTTCTTCCCAAGAACTGGTCCTATCAGCCGTGTTCACTTTGTACAATCATGTAAGACAGGAAACATTGTAAAAAAGCATTATGGAAATAAGAGACCAAGTAAAATAAAAAATGACAATGCAAACCCAAAATACCAGCTGTGCCAATGAATATATGTTTTATAAAAAAATTCCCAGATTGCATTAAAATTCCAAATAGACAAATACCCCTGAAACACAATAGCTTGGTGTTGATGTACTAAATCAACTAAAAGTCAAGCTTCAAGTTGCCTACTTCATCACCTTGTGGGACCAGCTAATCTGCATTGACAAATACATCTTGCAGCAGAACTTCTTGTCCTTGCACATGTGGGAAAATAATTCCTTTCAGTAACCTTTCATGTTCTTTTCCACCACCGTCACCAACACATAATTTAGATGCCTTTTCTCTATGTTTACATGGTCTCCTCTATTGCACTTTGCATAACACTGAGCACACAGCATTTCATTTGCTTTAATAGTGGTCATTTAATGCCATGAACCTCCTTTCCCCTTGATAGTCACAGTGACTGCGCTCACACGGAGAGCAGGATCCTGGTTATGACTGAAGAGACTTGTCTGGGAATAACATTTTGCAGCCACAAATTATACATAGTTTTGAGGCAGTTAAACTGTTGGAGCCTTGATGGCTATTTATTTTTTCTGTCTGAGAAGGGAAGTTTAGAAAATTTGCAGAGAAGTTAACGTGCAAAAAGAGATGCAAGGGAGAGGTTTTGATAATGTCCTTTCTTCTAATTCTTCTCTGGCTTCTTATTGCTGGTAGAGGCTCTGCAATGTCTTCAATATTATAACAATGTTTTTAAAACTTTTAATTAGTTGTTTAAGATGATTTTTCATTGTTGTTTTCTAAGTAGCCACTGCATTGTATAAATCAAGTGTGTGGATATTTTAATTCTATTTCTATCGATTATCTACTATTCATTTAAGTCAGCTCTGTGGAACCATTTCTTTACGGTGTTTGGAGGAGAGTTGCAGCAACTGTCGTTACTTTTCTAGTTACTTTTAGGTAATAAAAATTCATGGCTACATTAAGCAGCAAAATTCACTGTCAGCTATGTAATTAAAATATTCAGTCTTACATAATAATTAAATATCAGAAACGGATATAATTTTAAAGCTTCTCTCTTTCTTTGGCTAGTTTTTGCTTCAGGCAGAAATCTACAGTTGCAGAGTGAGATGCAATACTGTCAACTTTTTCAGTGTTGCTTCACCTGTTATGTTTTCCTTCCTTTTTATTGTTAATCAAAGTTGTGATCCTCCCGTGAAGGGTGAGAATAACTGTAAACAGAGCCGTTACTTTTATTAATCCAGAAAGAACAACTATGACACTAATTGGAATTGAGAGATATTATAGTTTGTGTCGCATAAACATTTCTGTGGATTATTTAGAGATTTATTTCTTTGAATATTTCATCAGCACTTTAGAATATTTAGCCACTGACTAACTCCGTTGTTAACCTCTAAGCATGTGATGATAGCTTGTATACTATTTTTCATTTCTACTTTTACTCCAGCACTCCTTCTAGAACGAGTCCAAACAATCCTTTGCTCATCATTCGTATATTGCTCATAGAAAACACATAGGCAATTTTTACTTAGACAAATATGCACAGGAATTCTGTACCAACAGTCTCGCTGTTAGTTCAGACAGCCCGCCAATACCTTCTCACTTTATGCTTTTCAAGCCACAGTACCATCTTCTCCAAATGCTGGATACTACACATTGTGTGACTTCTATTTTTTTTTTCCGGGACCGGGGATCGAACTCAGGGCCGTAGTGCTTAGCGGCAAGCACTTAGCCCACTGAGCTGTACCTCCAGCCCTTGTGTGACTTCTAAATCCACTTACTTGGCTTGGTTTTAGGCCGAGGAACACAGCTCAGATCTTCATGGATGAGGGAAGATTTGGGAGATACAGCATAGTTTTTTCTTTTTTCTGTGTTTTTACAAAAATCTGCTCCAAAACTGTTTTCTAATTCATGACATGTTACATAAAACCCAAGAGGGTGACTGAACTATTAGACACAGTTTGCTACCTCCTCTTTCTCTTTGCAAGTCCAGTGTGGAAGAATATTGCATCTTAATTTGAAATATAAGTCTAATAGAATTTATCTGAAAATTCTGTTATTTGTCTAATTGTATCTAATATATATTTATAATCCATATAGCAGGAGCAAAGTCTATATACATATCTCAGCACTTATAGCATATCTTGCATATTTAGTAAAGCTAGTTAAAAATATCTTTGACATAAAAACTCAGGTAAAATGAAATTTGATTAAAATAATTGTCCAGATGATAGAAAATCATTGACAGTAAGATATATGTTTGCTAGAATGTGATCCATTTGTGCTCAGGAAAAAGTTTAAGCATTGGATTATAAGACAAGCTCTCAGAGGACCACAGTCAAGATTAGTCATTTTGAATCATCTTGGAGAGACTATTCTACTGTGGATTTTTCACAGTAAAAGTGAAAGCAGTAATTACAAGAGAGATTGACTTCAGAATAAGTGTTAATAATTTTGCTCTTTTATTTATTTGGGGAGCACAGTAAGATGAATTTCTCAAACAGAATAAAAGTGTAACTTAGCGGACAATAAAGCCATCACTAATGAGCAAAGACTCCTATTTTCCTATAAATAGGAAAGAAAATTGGAACTATAGAACTCACACATTCACATGTTTATTCGTTAGTTGGTGCCTAAGATTTTCAAAGCTCTGCAACTGGTATTCTACTTATACTTTTCCTTGAAAGAATATAATTTCTGTACAAAGAACATATTCTCCAAGATAAGAAATCTTTGAATGGAGGCATTAAGCATTTCTTCTCTCTGTTAGGTTTTTGAACTAAATTTTAGAAGTATTAAACCCTTCCTTTCACAGCTGTATTCCTTCAGAAGTACTTTACTCAGTGCTTCTCTTTTGACCCATGTTTTGAGTGCTGTGGTGCTCTGATGCTCCAGACAAATGTGAAGTATCTTACTAGCAGGTTGAACTTCTCACTATCTTCTCTTTCTAAGCATGACCTTTATGTAAGATTTGGTTCACAATTTGAGAACTGGTGTAAAAATTTTGCTAAACAGCCTACTCCATTCTTAGCAAACCACATAAATGGATCACACTGGAATAAGACTGGACATCAAGCAAACAAAATGCAGGGTTGTAACCGAGTAACAGTTTGGAAACAATGTTTTAGTTATATTTTTTTCTAATGATATGCAGTATGATAGGAATTACATGTCTTAGTAAATTTCCTTGAGACACAATACACAACCCTCACCATTCGTGGGAGGACGGTTTTATTTTGGCTCAGTTTGTAAAGGTTTTGTTCAGTGGTTGGCTGGTCCCATGGCAGGACAGTGTGGCAGAGGGGCCCAGCAATGGGGAAGCTGCTAGGAGCATGAGATCGAGGATGTAGAGAGAGAATGGTGGGAGAAACTGTGGAAAGAGAGGGAGAATTAAGTCCAAAAACTCACATCCTCCAACCAGACTCCACCTCCAACAGCAAGCTGGCTATACCTGCCCTTAACCCCGTCACTGTCTAGAAGGTTCCACCAATGACCACATGAAGATTTGAGGGGATATTTAGGTATAAACCATAACTGCATGTGCTCATTTCCATTAAATTTTACAAAAAGATACATGTTTTTCACGGGGGAATATCAGGTATTTGTATTAAATGAGTGAACAAAGTATAAAGAATCAAATTATTCAGTAAAGATGGTTTAACCATTAAGTGATACACTTAAAAAATCACCCTGGCTTGTCCTTAACTTCCAAGTGCATACATTTGCCTGTTTGATGAGTAAGTAAAACAAACATATTAGGTTACATATTTTGAATATAACAATTTCATAAGAATACTTGTATGTTATATATATTAAGGTAAGTGTGTGTGTGTGTGTGTGTGCGTGTGTGTGGAGATCTGATGGAATTTGACAGACAATATTGGATGCATAGCAGTTTATTTTGGTATTTGTTTAGAAACTACATTAATCAATATCAAGTAAATAAAATGAAAAATATTTAAATGTGTATAGAATATATCTGAGGAATAATTAAGATTTTAAACATTTTGATGCTGCTAATTGGATTGCTTACTTGTCCACTAAGGATGACATAAAAATACACATAGTTATTCTCAGTTTTGTAATGTTTCCAAATTGCTCTTGCCTTATCTCTTTAGACAAATAGACTGTATTAACCAAGTATATGTCATTAATTTACTATTATAAAAATGTCTCGTAGCTGCTAGTATTTAAAAGTGCTCAATTTACATGAACATAAATCATGCTAGTTATTTATCATTGAATGAATACGATGAACATTAATTTAATTAATACTGAAATATTATTTAGGTATTATTGCTTTTAAAGATTAGTAGTTATACTTCTATATATTACACTTACTTTTTCTCCAGTAATTTCTTGGACTAAGGCACAAGCATGCACCATACAGACACACACAACTATTGAATAGTTTCCTTTGCCAAATTCTGTGCCAGGTGTTAGATTGTAATAGACAGTGAGGAAAAAAAAAGTAATCCAGTCACTGCCTTCATGTGGTCTGTGCAGTAGGCAGAGGAAATAAACTGAAGAATTAGATTACATAAGTATGCAGTGTGTTCTTTGAGAGTGCATCCAAAAGGAACTTTATGAAGATTTTGGAAATCGTTCTTGAGTACGGTTATGTTGAAGTCCAAAGGACGGTGTGTAGTTAACTTGTTATGACAAAAGCATGTAGAAAGAGATCAGGAGAGACTCAGCAACTGTAGAGAAAACAAGCAAAGCCAGGATAATGAAATAAGGAGAAAAGTGTGGCAGGTTTAATCCAAGTACAGAGAAAAAACACCGCACACAGCAGGAGGCCTGCTGGGTGGTTTAAATGATTTTATCCTCTAACGAGTAGGAAAAGCTTTTTGAATGTGACATGATTTGTGAAGAATATTGAAAAGATTCACTGTATTACATGGTTTCTATGGTTGCTACATATAAAAATGGTTTATATGGTAAGAGCTACATTTAACAGAGGGAGGCAATACTGTAAGATATTGATAAGCGGTTGCAGCAGACAAAACTAAGAAATAAGGTGAAGCCCATTGGAACAGTCTTGGAGTGATGTCATAAATTTGAGAAAATATTCAAGTTGTAAAAGTACTTAGTAATGATTTGTGATTTAAGTATAGTATTTTACAAGCTCCTTGGATAAGTGTGCTCAGGTCACTGATCCTCATGGTATTACAGTGCATCTCTGTACCATGAAACAGTCTGGAATGATTTTGTGTAAGACCAGATGATCCATTCCTCTGTGTTTATTTGATATTGGGAGGTGAAGCAAGTAGCTTGAACCACAGAACAAGGATGAAACAACATGAGCTCTCACCAAGATGCTGTCAGTGATGAAAACACTTCTGCCTGATACGTTGTATGGGAATGATGACCAGTTGCATGGTTTTTCCGTTGAGTGAAATAGCCAGCCACACACCATCTTATTTCTGTCACCTCTTATTTCCAGTTGAGAGGATTTATGAACAGTATTCTGGGAAATAATTGGTTTATATGTTGTATCATCATTTTTCTTAAGCAATACCATTATCAAAAGATAAGATAAACTCAGGCCCTCCCTTGAGTGGATTTCCTAGGGCAAAGATTGAGGTGGTTTTTGTTTTGTTTTTTCTTATGGCACTGCTACATGTTTATGGATCAAAAAGCAGTGGCTTGTTGTGTCTCCTGGGAGTCACGGTTCCAATCCAGCTGTCAAATGTAATGCCACGTTTGTTGAAAGGCCTAGAAATTGCATTACATAAGTCACACCAATAATCTCAATTTTGAAAATTGAAAGATGAAAGAAATACTATTAACCATTCAGCAAAGGAAGGGATATTTTCTTTGATTTTTCTGACTTTATAAGTGATAAAGACTATAAATGTATTCTAGATTAGAATACATTTATTCTGTAAGATATGACACTTAAAGTATCTATTGTGCTTAACATGGGATTTTTTCTTTCTCCCAGGCTATTGTGCACAATTCAGTAGGGAATTATATAGTGGAAATTCAGGTGGGGTTATTATAAATATAACCTGTGCCACTAGGCCAGTATACTCTGACAATGGTCGATATTTTTGTAAAATTTCCCTAAATGACAATTTAATCATTTTTTCTCTCACACTGCATCTTCCTTATCTTCCTGCTCTTGAACACACACACACACACACACACACATGCACACACACGCACACACATGCACGCACGCACACAGACGCACGCACGCGCACACGCACGCACGTACGCACGCACACATGCACACACACACAGGGCATAAGGACAAAGTAATGAAGAGGAAGAAACAAGAAATATAGGTAAAATAAAAGAGCAAGAAATGCTTGCTCAAAGACAGTGAGCTCAAAAGGAAATACGATGAAGTCATTACACTTCTAGGCAGACAAAAATGACTTCTATGGTTTGGATGGTTCCCTCAAAAGTTTACATACTGAAAATTTAATCCATATTCAGATACGAACGGCATTTGGAGGTGGAACTTTAGGAGCTGCTTAGCATTGGGTGGGGTGATGAAGGTGGACCTCCAAGGGCATCAGCAGCTTTGCTGGAAGAACTAAAGCACAAGCGGCCTCCTTGCTCTTTCTCCCCATGCTCTGCCATCCACCATGTCACAATGCAACAAGAAGACCCTCAGCACATGCTGGCTCTATGGGACTTTCAAGCCTTTAGAAAAGTAAGTCAAATAAACCTTTATTCTTATACATTACCCAACATCAGGTATTCTACTACAGCAACAATATTTAGACCAACACAAGCACCAATGCATTTTTTTTTAGATTACCTAGGGCATTCTGGTACTAATAAAATCTAATTATATTTGATGTTCCACACAATTCTTGGCTACCTCCTAGAATGGAATTTAAAGTACATTCTTTTTGTGTAGGAGGGATGTATCCTAGGATGGAAACTCACCTTAACTCCATATTTAAGTCTAAATTTCTGGTCCTCTGTATAATAATTCACCCTTAACTGTGAAATACTTAATCATTGCTAGTAATCTATGGCCCTGACTTGATTCTCAAGCTGTTCCCTGGTATGACTTTCTTAAAGTTTACTCCATTTGGACTCATATCCTGAAGGTATTGCTCCCCGCAATGTGTAATTTGACATCTCTTCATTTCACCTATAAATTTTCCTGCCGACATGCTTATTCTGATGTAATAGCAGGTCACAGAACTTGCAGAAAGGAGTTAGGGAAAATTCCGCATTCTCTTTAGTTTGCACGAGCATCTGTTCGACATTTTCCATAAGAAAATGGCATCTGTCTCTCCCAGAGCACTTGTGATACCCCACATCTCACCCACCAGTGGAGGTGCTGGGGTCAAGCCCAGCACAGTTTCTTAAAAGTGAAAGTGGAATGCATCTTTTCCTGAAATTTACTTCTAGGCAGTGAAATGAGGGGAGAGTGTCCCCTACAATGAAAGAAACACTAAGGTTACATCTCACTCCAGGAAGAATGGCTCTCATCAAGAAATCAAGTAACAACACAATTTGGCAATCCTGTGGGCAAGAGGAAGTCCCCCGCTTTGTCTACGGGAATGTAGATTCCATACGGGCATTCCTCAAAAAGCTAAAAATAGAAATTCCATTGGACTCAGCTATTCTCCCTTTAGGTGTCTCCCCCCCAATTAAATATATTATATTACAGTGATTCCTGCACCCTGACATTTATAGCAGCACAATTCATAATAGCTTAATCTTAGATCATACATATATTCATTATATGGTGTGTAATGTATATTCATGAGTAGATAAGAGAGTAAAAAAATGTAGCATTCACACGAAACTGAGCACTACTCTCTCTGCCTTAAAAAAATGATAGACTTGAATTATTTGTTGAAAAGTAAAGAGGCCATAATGTTATGTGAAATACATCAGAAACACAAATGTAACCACTGCCTGATTTCTCTTATATTAGAAATCCAAAATGTAAGAAATGTAGGAAATCGGGAGATAGACATTTACAAAGGGGAGGGGGACCGAGAGCTGGAGAGAGAGAGGACAGAAGAGAGCGGCTGAGGGTGGTGACAGAATTCTATGCACTTGTGCCTGTACTCACCTCCTCGAGGAATATGCTCAATATGTACTGCCGACACGCATTATTAAAACCTAAAAGTAAAATGAAAAAAAAAATATTTAATGTGCCTGCTTCCTCTGATCTCAGCCCCTTTCTGTCCAGTCATGGGAGAAAAGAGAAAGAGAATTAAGAGAACATTAATTCAGAATAGAGAAAGCATGATTACTGTTAGATGTATTCAGTGCTTGGTTTAATTTATAAATATGTGAGACATCCGGATCCGTATTATGTTAACTCACAAGTTCAGTACTTCTCACATATGTTCTCAGATCCTTATCTGACAACTTCCATTGAGCTCATGCCTCACTACAAAACATGAGGTGATAGACGAGAGGCGCTGGGGAAAGGAGCGCTTCAGCTGCTTTGTTACTGTGGTGTCTTATCTTGACATCTTCTGCTCCTGCATAAGTATATGTGTAAATGCATAATACCACAGGTTCCAGTATCTAGAAATGATTGACATGACAAAAGAGATTATCAATGACTCGCTGAAAGACCAGTGCTTTTCAAACCACATGGAGCAGGAACAGCCCTGCTGTTTCTCAGACACGATGCTGTTTCTCAGAGTGGCACTGTGCTAACTGCTCTTGGCAAAAGACTAGCTATTGGCAAGAAGAGATTATCCAAATGAAACTTCTATCTGTGTGCCTGGGGGCATGAAGTGGGGCATTGTGTGGGAGCAGCCTGAGGGCTGGTAAGCACCCATGAGCACAAGCTGTGCTGGAGAGAGTTTAGAGCAGGCTTTCCTGGCCATGGCACCTTCTCAGGCTTCCCAGAAGATGTCATGTCAAAGAAGACATGGCCACGGACCCTGTGAGGTGATAGTGACTTTTCTGAAGAGCCTGTTTTACACATTGAACAATTTCAACTCTAAGCATGTGAATTCATGCCTCTATTAAAGTTTGGAACACACAGAGCTATGCACTTCCTGTCTTTTATTCCACTTAGAACTTTGTGCCCTAGTTTATTCTCTTTTATTTTTTGATTTCATTTAATTTTCACATATTTATCTTTTCCTTTTAATCTTTTAGTCCTTTTGTTTTCACAATCTCATAGTTAATTGTTCACAGCTGATTTATCTTTTCCTACACTTGCGGAAGACTCCTCTTTTATCTCCTGCTTACTTTGTTCTTATATTACTTATTTACCTAGTTGCTTCTTATCACCTTAAACTTTGTTTTAATTATTTCCACTTTATGTTATCTATTTTTCATTTTGCTTTTCAATTTTTTATGATCTTTTCTCTTTCTTATCTTTAGTGTATTTTAAAGCAACACACCTAGGATACTAAAATGTATACAACGAGAAGTGAACAGTGCTTATTTCTGCTGAAAGCAAGGGGATTTTTTTGCTTTTTCCCTGGACATTTGGCTTTTCCTGACTCTTACAGGGCAGGAGCCTTCTGTCTCTAAGCACCCCTAGCCTTAACTGTTTCTTTTACAAAGCCCAGTTTGTACAGCAGTAAGGGAACATTTTAAACGATGAGGCATGCCTGTACTCACAGTACAGTTGTGCTCTTGAGATGTTGTGTGGTTGCTATCCTTTGAAATTTCCTCTTCTATGGCATTGCCCTTCAAATGGTGTAGTTAATGCAATACACATTCACAAACTCTTTCCTAACCTACCAAATGGATATCAATAACATTCCTATCTACTAGGATATGAATAATATTTAATTGTATTTCCATTAGATTGGCAAGCAATCCTTCTCAATTATTTCCTGAAAGTCTAAATTTTCTGTCTATTAAACAGCTAGCATTGAACTTTGCATGGTGTTTTGGGGGACAAATGGAGTATCTTAACAGCTTTGTTAAACTTCCAAAGTTGTTTTCCTTTCTTTGTACCTTCCTGATTTCTACATCTTTTTCTTTGCCTTGATAAGGGAGACACTTATCTTTTCAGTGAGCCTTTAGACCCTAAATTTCTGGTAAATTGGACTCAAATGTCATCCTTAGGCAGATTCCTCCATTTTTGTGATAATTGAGGACTTAAATTTCTCTCTGATTCTAGCTGATGGCAGGGGAGAACTGTATTCCATGACCACTACTCTGCACTAACTGTTTTCACTGAGTCTCAAATTTCTCTCTGGGAGAGGTGAGAACTGCAATATTGAGATCCTTAGGCTCCTCCTCAGTTTCTAATGTACAATTTTAAGAGTTATCATTTCAGACTTTGTGTGTTTTTCAATTTGTGCAACACAATTAGGATAAGATAGTATCATGTGTGTGTTGAAGAATGGCTTTCCAAGAAAATATCATTTGAAAAAGGTTCATTGGTATTACTGTATCCAGTGTTATTCGGGTCTCAGAGCAGAAGTATGATCAATATGAAAATACTAAATACATCACTACTGCTTATTTTTAGGTTATTTAGTGTCAATATGATCTTACTTCAAAATATGGGGATGCTTTCTTTTAAAATGGGATCTGTCAAGCATCTTTCATTTCAAGGCAAATTCGTTTTGCCTAAAACATGAATCTGTGGCGAAGGTGCTCAGCCAGTTCTATAGGTTCTGAGAAGGTCTATTTTTCAAATCTCAACAGACGATTTAATTACACACATTATTTAATTATTTAATGGCTACACATGTTATTTACTGGCCTATATTCTAAAGTTTACAGTTTTTTCATAATGAGATTTCACATTTGCCAGACATCCCAAGAAGAATTGAAACATCATATACCCCATATTTTAAGGGGTAGGATTTTGGATTTTTCTTTAAAACAAGGACAATGTCCATCCAGTTTTCCTGAAAATGCTGAAATATGATGAGTAATGTTTGAATATCCAGTGACATACTCCATAAGCAAGGCACAGTTCTGATGAAGCGTGCTCTGCTTTTTTTGATGAAGTAAAATTTCAAGGTGTCAAATGTCACAGTCACAGCTTGTATCTCCTTGACTTTCCTTTCAGGCTCGATATAAGATTTCTAAGAGTCTCATGGCATAGGTATTACATAGTAAATGCTTTCTAAAAGTATTTGTCATCGTTCATTATATACTAAAAATTTTATTTTCGATGGTTTCCTCTTTGTCTTTTGACTTCTCAACATTCAAAACAATTCAAAACAATTGTTTCTGCATCAGTAGCATTATTTGCCATGTCAACTGGCTTGTCATGTTCAGACTACTGTATATGACAATTTTTCAAGGATACATGTTGACAAGTTTTTTGAAACCTTAGCATTAAACCTTTCAAAATGCATAGTCTTTTAGAAGCAATTGTTCTATAAACATAACAGGAAATTTTATATTTGCATTCTAAAGATCTATATTACGGATATAAACAATATTAACATTTTCCTTTTCATAACATATACCTTATTATGTCAAAACAATGAATTGACTTTATCTTGCTACTTATTTTCTGAGTATATTTCTCATAGTTAATGTGTTCATATCAGTCAGTTATGTAAAATAAAAATGGGGTACAAAAAACAGAAAAAGTGTTTTTGGGTGGAACTCTTCATGCAGTCAACTATAATTGGCTGCCAGTTGAGCAACTTCAAATACTTTACATTTAGATCTTTTACTGGAAGTGTAAAAACAAGATATTTCACCAATCAGAGTATATCTTTGTGAATTCATGAATTATTAGGTGTTGGTAAATAAATAACACTTGGAAAATATTTATGACATTGATTCTTTACAATACAACAGGGACCGACTTTTTAAATCTGGGAGTTTATAGTTGACTAAAAAGGTTAGTTTAGCTTACTTTAAGTTTTGTGAACATAACAGAAAGAGATTAGATTTATTAGCATTTTAAAATCACTCTAAATATTGTTTATACTTAGAAATTTAGTTATTAATATATTTGAGAATACGTCTTTGGAAAATAATTGTTTTCATACATAGCTCTTAATAGAAATTTATGATTTGAAAAGGAACATGGAAAAAAACACATAGTGCCCACTAGCTGTTATTTTCTCATAAAATAATTTACTTTTCTCATTGCTTTTAGGGATAAGAAGCAGGTTTATTGTCTTGAAAACTGTAAATTTGCTAGTAAGGACAATTTTACTGTTCTTATCTTTTTTTTTTTTTTTTTTTGTGGTACTGGGGATCGAACTCAGGACCCTGCGCTTGCTAGGCAAGCGCTTATTCCACTGAGCTATATCCCCAGCCCCTACTGTTCTTATCTTGACAGATCCTGACTGAATGATTATTGAAAAAATTATTTCAATTGTAATGGCTGAAATTTAAACTTTTCTGCTTCAATTCTTTCAGAGTTTTGAGATAGATAAATAGGGATATCGATTATTGCCCCTTTCAAATGCTTTTCCTATTATTGACTTTGTACTATCTAAAGTTATCCGGCTTAATATCTGACGATGAGTTAATTTCCTCCCCCCCCCATTTGTAATTGTGCAGGCTGTTGGAAAGTTCATGTCAAGTGAATCTCAGTATTAAAAACAATATTGTGGCTCTGTATCACTGTCAGAATTATTGATTTTCTCCTACCAACGAGATGTTCTTGCAATTCACATGAAATTTTCCTTATTTTCCTTCAGTCCTAAGGCTTTTGTCTCTTTTGCTGTCTTTTCTCCATTTGCCTTTTATCACTTTTGTCATTGCAAGCATAGGTCTTTATTTTCTTTTAGTCATTAAGGTACATGGTTTTATTATGTGAGCCTTTTAATAAATAGAAATGATTGATTTACACTGGTGATTTTGTTGTCACTGGAGACATACAGAGATTCATACTGTATTTGAAATACTATCACTAAATTATCAGATGCACAAGATTTCCATCACTGTGAACAAATTTCTGACCAAACCATATTAAAGGAAATGATTTACCTTGGCTCAAGATTTCACAGCACTTGGTCTATAGTCCTTTGACTCTTTCGTTTCTCTTCCGTGTGTTGGCTGAATATCATGTGACTGGCAGCACATAATGCAGCTAAGCCACTTGCCTCCCAGAGGCAGGAAGGGGAGGAGAGAAGGGACCCTGGAGAAAATGTACCTTTCAGGGGCACACTGTACAGGTTTTTCCTATCATTTCTCTTGGCCATTTGAGCATATGGCTTTGAATTTATGCACAAAGCTTCATGGTAATTGGTTGTTTCAAATATGCCATGCAATTTAAATTTGAGATAAAAAAGAATAAAATGAATCCCAATTTTATTCTCATTCAAGGAGCATAAAAGGACTAAATTCTGTTTACATTTAATTGGCCCAAACTTGTTCAAGTGAATACTCCCAGCTACAATGTAAGTGGTAAAACACGATTTCTTAAACAAGCGTATTAAATGACACCAAAGAGAATCATATTTCTGTAAAGAAGGACGGAGAAAAATGAATATGGCAGAGACCACAGTAAGGGATTGTGAAATAATTCACAGTTTTGAAAGGCATGTCTTTTCTTCAAGTGCTTTAAGTGTTCCCTACAATGAGGATGGTTTGTTTAAATTTTTTCTGTTATCTTAACATTTAAAAAGTTCATCATTTCTAAAAGTCAGAAAAAGAAGAAGAAACAAACTTCGCAATGCCAACGAACTGTTTACCTTAACAACCTGGGATGTGGACACCAGTTACGTGCCTGAGATGTCCCTGGATAGGTGGTAGGTATCATTGTGACCAAAGCAACAGTCAGCTTTAGTCAGCGTTAGCGTCTACAATCATTAACTTTCTGATACTTTTTCAAACGGTTTCTTTTTAAGTAAATAGAGAGTAACATAATGTGACTTATACTAGTACCGTGCTTTAAGAGATCATCATTTTCTCTAGAATAAAGGTAGATTTTATGTAATTTTATAACACAGTAGCACTGAGTGTCAAATATGGGTCATGAACTAGACACCGACTAATGTCTTTAACATTTGTACAACTGACTTTAAAAGATGATATTTTATAAGATTGATGAAGACTCTGTGCAGTGTGATTCCTTGCACTGCTATAGAAAGTTATCAAATTCGGTTTTAGTTTAGATTACGCTAGAACTGCTTTTTGTAGGCCTTTATGTGTTTATTTTTCCTGACCAGTTGTTCTGAGGAATTGTTTTATACTATCACTTTCTGTTGATCTGCCCATAAAGATAGGATGTTTGTGAATCTTTTAGAATGCCTTGAGCCTGAATGAAATCAAGGTTGAGGAAGAAGTCCATTCTCAGTTTTGTGGTAGTGATCGAGATTAAAAGAGGATATCCTAATCTGAAAGTCCATCAATAAGCAAAATGGCAATATCCAAAAGCATCCATCGAGATGGACCAAGACAAAGGAGACAGCTATGGTATGTTTAAATGAAACCACAAAATGAAGAACCTGATTTAAGAGAGAAATAATGTAAATTAGTGTAGCTCTAGAGTATGAAGGCAGATATCATTTCATAAGTAAATTCATCAAGGTGGAAGACAAGAAGGCAGATCATTCCTTTGATGCCCAACAATATTTTCTCAAATAAAAACAATGTTAAATTTTGATATATATATATATTGAATCATGTGGAAGTGGGAGTGATATGCATTGTGCCTGAGTTATGTTACTTCCACAAGCACCTGAGATTCCCCTGCTTTCTCTCCTTTTCTATTACTGTGCCAGCTGGCTTCAGAGCAGTCCGAGACACTAGAAGAAAATAGATCCACAAAAATGGCAAGAATTTGAATTCAAGGATGGATGTAAGAGGAAATTTCTGAAATAACGTAACTTTCAAGTATTTTATGTCTTGGTGCTGAAAGTATGAAGTAACATAATCCAAACACCAGGATGTGCCTTATCATCCACATACTAGTTTTTCTTGGCCATATAGGAGAGGAAATGAATATAGAGAGGAATCACTGAAAACTATATACTTGCTGTTGACATAAAAAGTTAGTGATCTAGATTTGTTTAATAGTAATAGAATTTTACCTTTTCCTTAATGAAAATATGGTGAATGGGCGACAAAGGTGTCATCTTCATAACTTCTTTGTTATTATTGGTTTTTTTTTTTTTTTTTTTTTGCGGTACTGGGGATCGAACTCAGGACCCTGCGCTTGCTAGGCAAGCGCTTATTCCACTGAGCTATATCCCCAGCCCTGTTATTATTGTTAAAATTCTTTGAATATTTTTCTAGTTTCAAAATGCTACTACTAAGCTAGGATTTTTGTTACTGGTTATATTTCATGTTCAGTTTCTTGTTCAGATAGAATATTTATTTTAGCACTTTTGGTTTTCATTTTGTGTTGTCATACAGTATTTTAGCTTTCTAGCTTCACTGATGATCATTTGAGGTTTCTTTTGCTCGATCAGATAAAAGTCATGAATTGGCAAAGTACGTCTTTGCCAGAGTCCCTGTGCTGCCGGGTAACACCAGTGAGTGCTGGATACTCTCGGTTGACACTGCTGGGTGCCGGTCTTTGCCACAGCCAGCTGTAGTCATTTGATGATGGTTAGTGCTGGCCACCACTCTGACACCAGCTTGTGCTGGCCGGTGTGTGACGCCAGCTTATGTTGGCTGCTGCGAGCAGACTGCTGGGTTCTGACCTGAGTTGCTCATCTTCACCAGTTGCTGGTCCCTGGAGCTCTGCAGCATTAACAGCACCTAGTATATATAGTTTTATTTTTTCTTTCTTTTAAAGCAACCACTCAGCCAACACTACTAAAAATTCAATTTTACAGGTCTTTCTGAACCCACACTAGCTGAGAAATAAATCACATGCACCTTATCTGCACCAACAGAGTGAAACTATTTGAACAAAGCCCATGCTGCAGCATGGGAGAAAAGGAGTCAGTATGCCTGAGAGACCTCTACCTGGACTACCCCAGGAAGGTGAGGGGACAGAAGAGGTGAATACAAAGTGGAGGCCTATGGTTGGTTCAGCAGCAGGCCTGAGATTGGTTCAAATGTGGGCCCACTGATTGCTTCAAGAGCAGCACTATGATTTATCTTAATTGGGTGCGGGGCATTCAGAACATCCTCAGCTCTAGTGGTAGCAATTTAATGAAAAGATGAGGAGCACTGAGTGGTTTTATAGATAGTTGTGTATCCATGAATAATGGTGAGATAAAAACCAGGGAATCTTCCAGAAGACCGGATGTATGCATCACAGCTTACTGCAGCTTGGAGATGTTAGGGAAATTGGTAGCGAGTCCAGATCCCTCCTGGCTATGGCTTAGGCTCCTTAGGTTGGTTCGCTCTTTCTTGTTTGAAGTGGTGGCAGCAGTATGTGCAGTGCCCAAGTGGAGGAGGGGCATTGTGGCAGGTGGCTGAGCTGCATCTCCTGTCAGGCGTCTTGGAGGAGGAGAAAGGCTAAAGAACTGAGGAGTATGAAATAAGTTGTCCTGGGCCATTTGCAGTGAGGGCGGGGGAAGACAGGCATAGATCAAACCATGATCCCCTCTGTCTGACACAGGGAAAATGACAGTCATTCTTACCTGTCTTAGCTTAAGTTTGTTTTTACTACACAGGTTGATGGAGAACTAAACTAAATTTTCACATACATGCCTAAGTGCAAGTCATACTTTTTTGCTACCTGCATTTGCTTTAATTACGTACAATCACACCACTACAGTGAATACTTAATGAATTTTCTTTTTTTTTATCCACTCTGTCTGTTTTAATAGCGATTCAGAATACCTGCTCAGCACTTGCCCCGTGGTCTCATCTCCGTGCTGATTATCCCTGCAGGTTGGTCAAACATTCTATTGTTTCTATCTGTAAACTCTGTCTGAATTCTAAACTCTTATCAGTAAACCCACTGCCACTGCCACTCTCAGGAAAGTCTTCATTGTGCTACCCCTTAGCTATTTTTTATTTACATAGCTGATTTTCCCAGTCACAATTCCTGAGAATTCCTTCTTTAAGTATTTCTCCCAACTATTATCAGAAGCTTCTTCTAGCAAAAACTTGGTTGTATAATTCCTCTATGCAATTCTTGGATTATTCCCTGGCCTTTTCAGAGAAAAATAAAACAGTACAAAAACACCATTGCTAAGACGGCATGGATGTGCACCACACCCCAATTTGTGCTCAATTTATTTATAGCCTCAGTTTTGTTATGTTTCCATAGCTACTGAATACAATATACACCCTCAGTCCTCTTTGCATTCAGTGTTGATTATTCCCAGTTTTGTGTCTTTGTGCATTATTTTAGTCACCCTTGCTTTTCTGTAACCAACCGGTCTGAGAATATCTACTTTTAAAGGCAGAGTTTTCTGTAGGCTTATACTTTCAGAGCCTTCGGTTCATTTTTAGGTCACTCGGTTGCTCTTACTACTGTAGTGAGGCAGAAACATGACATCAAAAGGGTGGATGAAGGCTACTCACCTTGTGGCAGCACAGAAGAGAAGAGGGGAAGAAAGGAGGACCAGATACACCCTTCTAGATGACTCTCCCAGTGACCTACACCTTCCTACTAAGTCTCTCTCCTTAAGATCTCACTTCGCTCTGGACTTATGAATGGACCAGGCCATTGACAAGGTCAGTGCCCCTCCTACACTAAACTTACAAAAGACGTCTATGAACACATGAACCTTCTGGGGACATTTTTTGATCTGGACCAAAATATATACATTCTTTTGCCTGGAATATTTGAATTTGAATTTATTTTATAGATTCTAGACCTTGGACTTAATTCTTCATCCTTCAGCACCCATATATATTGTGTCCTCATAAATATTTCAGTAATATAATAATAATAACAACTTTCAACCTTGTATATACACGTGAAATTTTGATGAAATATTTTCAAATATATTTGCTAACTCATATAGTAGTCTTAGAATTTTATTCTTTCTTCACTTTTCTGCATGTGAAGCCTTAATTTGCCTTGTAGAATTAAATAAGCATTACCAGTCCAGTGGAGAAATTCTCCCTATGTCACTGTTCCCCACCTCATATTCCATTTCATTTGGTCATATCACATGACCCCTTTCACAGAGACATGCTTGTCTCTAAGTTGTGACTACCTGAAATAAAACAACTCACTCATCTACTTTGTTTATCATCTTATTCAGTGCCTGGCAATAATAACCAAAAAAGGCATTCAGTACATCATTGATTATTTTCCAGGAAAAAGTATATATTATGAAAATACAGTATACTTCTTATGTGTATGTTACATAGTCTTCAAATTATTAGCAAATTAAGATTACTGGTACTAGTGTCCATTCTCATATGCAAATAGCCTTTCACACTGCCATCTGATAAGTCATTTAATAACAATTATGAGGAAATATAGAAATGAGTTGAATAATTCATTTTGCCCTCTTCACCTCTCAAAAGCTAATTACTGAATTCCTATGACCTTTGTATGTTTTTCTGTTTGATTTCATAGTCAACTGGAAAAATGCTTAGTGAGTAACAACCATGTATAAGACAATGTGGTTATTAAATTAAAGTTAAATTTTAGTTTTAATTAATCTGCAACCAGAATAAAGTGGCAGCAATAAAGGAAGTCCTTTTGCCATGTTATTATGCACAGATTCAATCCAACAAATACTGACCGAACACCTACAATCTGGCAGCATTTATGCTAAGCAATGGAAGAAAATAATTGACTATAACTTTATTTTTATAATTGAGAAAATTACAGTGTTCTATAGACCCCATGTTCTCAATTATTGAAGTATTTTTAAAGTATTAAATTTTATCTCATGCCATGTGGCTTTTAATATTAAATTAAAGCACACTTTTTTATTTTAAAGAGAAAAGAAAACAAAACAAAGGTAAAACCAAAACAGCACAAAACCAATAAAAATCGTACAGAATTTCAAAACAAGATGATAGAAGATTAACAGCGGTTGGTATATTACATATTGTTATCTTCAGTGAAGTTGCTCAGATTACCGTGTGTAAGAATGCAAGATTGATCAAACCATTAAAGAGAATAAAAGATAATTTTTTAAAAATTAGAAATAATGTGGAGTTTCACTAACCAAGTTGGTAGGAATTCAACAATGGCTTTTATATTGTATATTGTTGTTGTCACATTTTTAGCACTAAATTATGTTCAGAAGTTTTTATAATTATACAAAACCAGCTTGTATATTTTATCAAAAGAATAGGAAAATAAGAATAAGTAGAATTTATTTAGCATTTACTGTGTGTCAACTACTTTGCTGTGTGGATTGATATTTCACCATAGTTAAGTCTCAGAGTACCTCTATCAGGCAGATACTATTGCTGTGCTCCTTCCCATGAGACAAAACAAAGCATACTTAAGGGTGTTTAGCAACCAGTCCACCATTTTGAGAAAGTACTGTGTTTTGGGAAGCAAGGATTCAAACAAGTTCTCTGAGACCACAGAGCCTCAATAGATATTTTCCCTGCACAAATGGCCTTAATGGAAACATATGGTGCTGTTTGCTGTATGATAATACTGGGTAGCAAATAACCACAAAGTTTCAGTATCAAACAACAACAAGCATTTATTTTGGCTCCGCTGCCCATGGATCAGCAGACCCGATCTTTGATCTGAGTTTTCTCCACAGACCTTCCTACGCATCTGTGGTGAGTTTCAGTCACCTCCCAGGGTGCTTTCTCATGCCAGGGACTCCGCTGGTACAACTGGCTGGCATCACTCTCATCTGTACGAGTCACCTGCCAAAAGTGAGTGCAGGCACATCTTCAAAGCAGGGCAGAAGACAGGAAGAGGAGCATGGGCGTACACTGCAGCTCTTGTGTGCAAGCTTAGACCAGCTACCGTGTGATGTCAGAAAAAGCAAGTGGCATTCACAGGGCAGAGAAATGTATTCTGCCATTGTGTGGAAGCAACTACAAAGTCAGGTCTCAAAGGCTGTGAGGCCAGGGAACGGTCAAGAGAGGTGGCTATTTTTGGACTCGACTGACTTAATTCACCTGCAGGCCATAATACTCACATCCTTTCAATATGCAAAATGCATTCAGCCCTTCAAAACTGCCAAAGTTTTAGTGTATCACAATATTGCACAGGCTGTGTGGAAATCTCATGACCCATGTGAGTCCAGAGATTGATGCTTCTTAACCCAGAGAACCGTGAACTGAACAGAGAACTTACCTTCATCCTCCATCACAGATTCACAGCATGTAGTGCTGACACACAGACAAATGAACCACTCCTGGGCCTACAGATGAAAAGAGGAAGATTGGGAGAGAGCCTGGCAATTTTCAAATCCAGAATTTGCTGTTCTGAGTGTGGTGAATTAGGCTCTAGCGCTGCAACTGGGGAATGTGTCCATAGTCCACTTCTTTTCTCTATTTTCTGCATAGGAAAGTATATTCTCACTTTTCTAGGGAAAAATTCCAAGGACAATATACAGTTAGTGCTCTCTGAGCTAATTCTACTTCCTCAGTTCAATTTGTTTATTGAAAATTGGGGGCAAACAATGAAATAAAATTGAGGTCATAATTTTTTTTTTTACATTTTGAACAATTTCAGTCCCTTTTGGATTGGGCCGCTGGCATATTTGTTCACTCTATGAGGAACAGTGTGTTTTAGTTTTTGGAAGACAAAAGATAATTCTTCTTCAATGTAATATTTTAAGTAGATCGATAGTTTTACTAGTGTATGGAGGACGGGGTTCTCTTAGGTGATTCTCATATATGGAGAACCTTGCAAATCACAGTGCTTTATATATTTAATATTTGCACTGAAAAGGAAAAGAAATGGAAAAATTATGACAGATTACTTTATGGTGACTTTATTTTTCCCTTAAATTAGTTTTGCTCTTGGGGAAAAACGGAGGACTGAAAAAGTGGGAAAACAAAATTTGATGATGAAATCGGGGTTAAGATGAATCACAAGAGGAAATAAGGACTCACAAATCCTGGACGCGTTGCTGTCGGTATACAGCTTGTAAACACAGACATGCAACAGTTAAGATACAGTTAAAGGAATCCCATGATTCCATTCATAAAACTAGGCACAACGATCTGACAGTGAAATACATTCAAGGTTTCTATGCGCGTGCCTGCTTGGAATGCGGCTTCCTGGAAGCAGCCATGCGGTGTGATTCACACTCACTGTGGAAGAGACAGACAGCTGCTGTACGCAGAATGCAGACTTTGCTGAACTGGGATGAGTATTCCTTCTACTCACTGGAACGGAAGCATTGTGTGGGTAGGAAAGCAAGAGCTGTGTCTCTCTGGTCTGCACGGCCTCCGCTGGTTGACTGCGGGAACTGCTGAGAACTGACGTCTGTTTCAGAGGCTGTTGTCTCTGAGATGTTTTAGGTTTTGATGATCTGTTGCATTTTTGTTGTACTCCACACATTGTTTACATGGTCACTCTATTTTATATGTGCACATGGTTACTGTACATGGCTTTCAGAGCACGGTATGTACATGTGAGCAGCCTCTAAAGAGATGGAAGTATTCACTACGGCCCCTTCCCTCCTAAGGTGGCAGTGGGGTGGGAAGTGCATTACAGGAATAATTAGAAAGAATATGTTTTGCTGCAGTGAAATTTTTGCACCTCTCTGGTCAGAGGCACAGCAAAGGAAGAATCTTCTCAGTGAGATAGTTCCCTAGGCAGAGCCACATGAGAGATTGCAATTAACAAGTGATTATCCAGCCAGGCTGGGCCAAAAACATGCAGCAGCCAGTGTGCCTCTTTGATCTGGACTCCTGAATCTGTGTCAAGACATACACTGACACATCATGCTACCAGAAACTTAAGTGATTATTTTCCTGTGACTAGGCCAGGTGGAGGGTCTGTGCATGTTGTCCATAACATCCTCTGAGTAGTCTTGGGCATAACTGAACAGTGTAAGCACTTTGCTGGAATCACAGTGGATGAGGAAGGTGCCTTCATGAGAGACAATCAGCTTTTTCCACTGGTCCCGTGACCTGCAGAAACTTGACCTCATCCTTTAGGGAGGTGCCCAGCATGGGGTACATGCAAACATTGCCATCTATGCCTCTAAGAGGCACCATGACACTGCAGGCATGCCTAACCCCATCTTCAGGCTCAGAGCTGGGGTTGTTGATGAGAAGCACTCCTGGACCTTCAGCAAGGCAGTCCCCCCAATACACACAGTCATGGCAGGGATGACAGCCATGCACTTTGGTTCACAACACACTGTCTGCAGTTGTCCTGCACCAGGAGGCTGGTGGACTGCACAGTATCTTCCATAGAGCAGCTGCTGAGTCCCAGACTCATACACACTCATCCATGGCAGCTGATTCGTGAGGCCTTTCCCAGAGAGGAAGTCATTTTCCCATTTATGAATTACAATAATTAACTGTTAATGGTTAAATTGTTTTGACCAATTTTGCATGCTTATATCTGGCAATCTGAAGAACTAATTTGAAGAAAACAATATGCAATATACCAACCACTGGTGAATTCCTACCATCTTGTCTAGTGAAACTCTCCACTGTTTCTAATGTGTTTTTCTTTTAATATTTTATTCTCTTTAATGGTTTGATCAGTCTTTCACTCTTAGGTCTCATAATCTGAGCAATTTTGTTGAAGATAATATGTAATATAACAACCACTGTTAATTTCTACCATTTTGCTTTGAAAGTGTATCATTTTTATTATTTTTGTGTTGTTTTGCTTTGCCTTATTGTTATTTTGTTATTGTGTGTTATTGTCTTTAAAATAAAAAAAATTGAAAGAAATAAATTGCAATAATTAATGAACCTTTCCTGGCATCCAGTTAGTTCCAGTCAGCTTGTCCATCGCTGGGAACAAGTCCTGACATCCACAATTTCATGGTGGAAGATATTTATTTGAGTCATGGTTTCAGAGCTTCCTAGCCATGGTCAGACAGCTCCAAGGCAGAAGCAGCATGGCAGAGGGGCCCAGGGCAGAAGTGCTGCTCACCACATCGCTGCTGGGTGCAGAGACCATTGAGAGTAACCCCAGAGACACTAAGGCTAGGAACCAGCGACAGTCACCAAGGTCGAGCCTCCATGACCCACCCAGATACACTCATATGTGTGCTTTTTCACGTGGTAGGTGGCTCTTTCTAATCAGGTTTACAATCATGATCAAAGCGCACAGAGGGTACCTATAGAACTTACCCTGTTTTATTCACCTTCTGATACTGTATTGATTTTCTGTGACCATTGATGACTCCTAGGGAATTCATAGAAATGTTCCTGTCTGAGTAGTTGATGCAGTCAGACCTGGAGATACTGAGGAGGAGTTCTTCTGCCACAGCAATGTACTTGCCACTCTAAAATTTTGTAGCCCTTGGGAAATATGCTGACAAAAGGGTCCACATAGAAACTTCAAATTTTACAAGTTTTGCCTCCAGGACAAGAAAGCAAATGCATGCTCTCGGGACTCCCAACGGGTGGCGTAAATTCTTCTGTCATCCATCTTGCTTCCTCTGAGCTCACAGACTGTCTTTCCTGAATTTGTATCTTGGTATAAATCTGGAAAACCAGCTCTAGCCTCAGGAAATCCTTGTCCATGAGGACTTGAAGTGCACGCAGTTGAGAAAGCAGCTGTGGTAACCAACTGCAGACAAGACGTGGAATGTGGGTCCCCAGGAGAAGGTACTGCGGTTTGTCTTTGCTCCTTGTCTGCAGGCGTGGCTTGCTCTGCTTGCTGTTAACTGGGTTGATGACTTTGCCGTGCCCTGTGATCTCACTTGTGGAGAAGCCACTGTTGCACAGATGGTCCCATGCGTCTCCTTTCTTTGCTCTACTGCTGCAATCTACTTGGTGACTTCAAAGAAATGTTGATCCTTCTATAGAAGGGCAGATGCTCAGGCTTCAGTAGATGCTTCTTTGCCGTGGGATCCCATCCTCGGCTTCACAGATACGCCTCCAGGTCCCAGAGTCCACAGTCACACACTTGCTTTCTACTGCTTATGGGGCACACTCCATGTGGATTGCATTAGGTAGAGAGTTTCCTGGATAGTAAAATTTTGTCAAAGAGCAATCATTGGCATTGTGTGTTAATAGATTCTTCGCTACAACAAACAGATTACATACTTATTATTTATATACTTTGTGCACATTGATAACTACTGCTTTACCATTATTGCTAATATTATTCCAGACGAGGAGATGTGAAGCTGCTCTATGCCCACTGTGAATTGCAGCTTCTTAGCAGCAAGTATGCTTCTTGTCTTGTGTAGTAGACCTCGGTTGCCCGCTATCTGGTTTGATATTAAGGCCACAATTCCTCTTCCTTCATGATGCAAATTTCCATCTTTTCATGTTTTTGACTAATGAATTACTTTTTATATGTCCTTTTTATGTGACAGAGATCTGTAGTTTGAGTAGATCCAAAGTAAAACTGGCTTTTATAAAAGGGTGAATTTGTAGTATTTATGATCTCATGTTTATGCTATAAAGCTATGCTATAATTTTCTTATATTATCTGTTTATAAGTTTTAAGTCAACAACTCTAAAATCCACTTTGTTCTTTTATTTCTTTCTTTATTTATTTTTTATGTATTTAGTTATATTTTTGTATCAGTATTTGAACTCAAGACTTTGCACTTCCTGGGCAGGTGCTGTGCCACTGAGCTACACCTCCAGCCCAGTTTTTCTTTATAATTGTTTCTGATGTTCATTATTATCATTATTAATCTAATATAACTTTAATAGACAAAAGTTTATATATTTTTCTAGGGTGAGAGGAGGAGAAAGTACCGGAATTTAATGTGCTATGCATGTGTAGTGACCCCCTGCAGTGACTGTGACTATTACGTACTGCAAACAGGCACTAATATATGTAAAAAAATTCAAATCAATGAAGAGCAATGAATAAACAATGAAATAAAATAGTAGAGAACAAAAAGATAAAAATTTATATATTATTCTGTAGTTTTTCAAACATTTTTATTTTGTTATTTCTAGCAAATTAAAGTTAGCAAATTTTCATCTTCTTTCTGTCTTATTCATTTCACCTGTTAATACAATCATTCTTACCCTCCCTGTGTACAGCCAGCCTCCTTTTAAAACTAGTATTCTACATGGACTTTGTTTGACCTTCCCTTCCACAGTTCCTTGAACCAAAAATTGTTAATACAGATATCTGCTTACCATGTCACCCACTTCAGGTCCTTCAATCTGGCATGATTATCTGTGGCACAATTTCTGCAGAATAATTTTGCCTCACAGTGGAAACCCCTCACCTTCCAAAATGATATCTTTGCTTATGTTTCCAGCCTCTAAGGCACTGCACTACTTCCCTGCATTTAATTGATTAAATATCTCCCTTTCTTATTCAAAATGGAGTATGTGTGTGTGATCTCAGAATGAAGAGTGAATGGAGAATGCTGCTTACAAGAAATCTCTATTAATTTTTTAAAGTAGGCAATAAAAGTGATGTTTATTCAATTTTAACAGCGAAAGATCAAGAATATATATATATGGCTGGTAAGACCACACAGTCAATATAATAAAGAGCTAGAGTTGGTCAAACACATTTATTCATGGCCAGAAAAGTTGTCTTGAAAGGTATTCGGAGAAGATAAGTTTATCTGTCAACCATTCCCTAAACAAAATTAAGTTCTTATCATCAATAACAGTTAAGTATTCTTAGGAGCAAATGATTGCCAATAATAATATGATAGAAATGGTTGTCTTGTAACTTTCCAAAAAGATTTTAGGTTTTCTCCCTGGAGTAAGCTTTTCTAAAAATGTATCCTTTCCTTTATTGGTGCAGAGGAAACTGGTTTTCCTTAGTCAGACACAGAGTACATGTGCAAAGCTAATGATATATTAAACGCATACCAGTATTAAAGTTTTCAGAGTGCAGCAAGTCTGCAACATGTGATATTCTCTCTTTCATTACAAACAAATGTAATAGCTTCTAAGCCCTTGCTGAAAGAAATGGAACAGACGAGGGATGCTGCACTGAAAACAAGTTTTGGTTTTGTGGTTGCATAAAGAGGTGTTGTCTGATAACCTTGTGGTTGGGTTAGCAAACCAGATAAGACAGAGCCAGGACTCCCGTGGGCAGAATGTGTAAAGAAAAAAATATGCAATGTACCAACCATGGGTGAATTCCTACCATTTTGTCTAGTGAAACTCTGTATCTTTTCTCATTTTCTTTGTTGTGATTTTTTATTCTCTTTAATGGTTTGATCAGTCTTGCATTCTCACATCTGGCAATCTGAGCCGCTGCGTT
This sequence comes from Dinomys branickii, assembly GCA_004027595.1. Classification (NCBI taxonomy): domain Eukaryota; kingdom Metazoa; phylum Chordata; class Mammalia; order Rodentia; family Dinomyidae; genus Dinomys; species Dinomys branickii. The sequence continues at coordinate 59,730 of PVLD010001163.1, forward strand.
GAAAGTAACAGGATGTAGTGTAAAAACCCCTGCTAATTCCTATCATTCTGTTCTGAAGCCTTGTATCATTTGTACTGTTTTTGCCTAGGTTGTTAGTATTTTGTTATTATTCTTTTTTTATTATTCTTTTTAAAATAAAAAAGGAAAAACAAGTTTCTCTGTCTGCAGAAGCTCTTGTTTGAACTTCATGTCAGGAAAACAATAACCTGTATGGTAGCACATCTCCCAAAACACACAAGCCATAGCTGGGCAGTCAGTGCTTACCTGCAGTTGGTCATCTCTGAGCATGTCTATATTTCAACATGACAGAGCAGAATAAAGAGTTTGAAAGTATAAACACTTCATTTTCTCAAAAAGTTTTCTTCTGAGAACAAAATCACAATTATGACAGGTTTTTTGAAGATTTTGGAGCAGAGCCATTAACGTCCTACTCTGAGTGACTAAAGAGACCCGCAGTAAAGCTGTCCATACAATGAGTCACTGAGTGAAATTAACAAGGGATGAGCTCTAGGTAACATTGTATTAAAAAGATTTAAAAATCGTGCTTTTTTGTCCCCACACAGGCTTATTAATAACTATGAAGGACCGTATTTTCACTCAAGTTATTTAATTTGTGTCTAAAATTCAAATATTGCCCATTATCCTAAGTTGCAGATCACTGACTTAAAATTAGAATGTGGCATTTTAAATAACATCCCCAAATGCTCTTGTAAGTAAACTAATATGTCTTTATTAGTCCTTGAAAATCAATTTCTAAAGCCTTTGGATTCTGATGAAAATTATGCAAATTCCAGTATACCGTCACCCTTGTAGTTTATGTTAATTTGACATTCATGTTAGCTGCCTATCACACTAACGATGACCCACCTCGGCCAGCAGGCTGGAAGGCCAGTTACGGAAGTGAGCGGAGCCCGTCCCTGAAGTTTCTTCTCTCTGCTGCGAGCAGACATATGTCAGCACACAGGGAATAGCACAGACGGATCAAAGTCTTTCAAGTAACCAGGCATCTTTGTGTAATTGAGCAGGCTGCGGTTGACACACTAAATCTTAAAAAGAGAAAGGAGTCACTATGTTGAGAACAAAAAGAGCTGCAAGAGAGAAAAATTGATGTGAGTATATTTTCATCTACTTAGAATCATTGTTAGAAAATTCTGGCCAAGTAGAATCTCTACTTTTGAAATCTTTATTTTATAAGGATTTAGTATGTGTTTTATGAATTTTCTTCTAAATAATTATAAATAATTCAAGACACTAATTGATTTATTTCACTTCAGTGCTTTTTTTTTCCTCTTTCTTGATTCTTGTTACTAAGTGTGAATTACTTCATTTTGACTTAAAGTGGAAATGAAGGTTTTAAGAAAATGACTGCTGCCATTGAAGACAAATTATTACTGCCCTTCAAAAGAAGAGTCTGTTGAAAGCTGTGAATGTTTGTGCACATTTTCATAGTAAGGATGTTAGGTGAAAGAAATAACTAGGGACTCCTTAGAAGATTTACTCACTTTCTCTTCTACCATATTCTGTAGGACATGTACAAGGGACTCCAAGAACATGTATTACACATGAAATTTCTGTGTTATGCTGCTTATTTTATGATAGTTAAAATGATAAATATTACCTCCATTTGATCTATTTGCTCATTTTTTCTAGCAACTATTTGCACAGTGATTACATGTATTTTCTTTATTTTCTCAAAATAACATACTAACATACAAGGCTGTTACGATTTAAGATATGAATGAATTCTTTTTGTACTTTCTACAATTCTTAGAATAATGAAAATATATTTTCTATACAAATTATGGCACAAAACATATGAGAGAGCAACAAATAATGTCTCATCTGACCAATCCCTTTAAAAAGTACAGTAACACACTGGAAACTATTATCACAAATGTACATGAGGAGCATGTGTTCGGGACAAATGTAAGGAAGAGTAAAATAGTATGCTATCACAGGTGATTCATACATCTGGTCTGGGAAATTGATCTGGTTATGAATAATGGCTAACAAGAAGCTACCAATTTGGAAAATATCTATTAAGATGGTAAAAAGACTTCTGAGATAAAGAATATTCTTGCACCATTGACATTTCCTTTCAGAATGATTGAATTCCATGAAGGTGTATGGTGATTCCACAGTAATAAGTATTAATTTTAGGGGGCTGGGGATATAGCTCAGTGGAATAAGCGCTTGCCTAGCAAGCGCAGGGTCCTGAGTTCAATCCCCAGTACCGCAAAAAAAAAAAAAAAAAAAAAAAAAAAAAAAGTATTAATTTTAAATAAACTTACTAATACCTTTTCATATAGTCAAGAGAGTTGTACAGTAAACATATGCACAACTTTCACCAAGCTAAATAACTATTTTCCACAATGCTTATTTTTTGAAGTATTCTTATATAACAACATATTATATTTTAATCCTTAACATATAGCTATATTATTAAAATTCAGGAATTTACATATGTAAAAACAGTGCCATTTGTACAGCTAGAAAAATTTATAATTCCACATATTAGCTAATATTCTGTCCATAGGCAAGTTTCAGAATGGAGAGTTTAACATTGTTGTCCTTTGGTTTTCAATATGCAAAGTTCGGCCCAGACAACTTTCTCTATTAGAAGCCTGGTTCCTGATGAACGTGTCTCCTAGTGCTCCCTCCTTCAAAGAGGTGTTGTGGTAGGGAAGGCAGAAAGGTTGAAATCAGGGTCTGAAATCAGTGGTCACATGAACGCACATTATCCTCCCAGAAACATATATCAGAAAGTAGCCTGTGGCTTCTATTGCTCTACTGTGTAATTTCCAACATAGCCAAGCAGTCCCGACTGACATTAGTTTCTTCCATTATTTGCAGGGTGATAGAATACTGAATCACTTTGACTATACACATCTCTCAATAAGACAATGAGACATCATAGACCTGAAACAGTTTGTATCTGTCATGCTTCTTTCTGCACGTTTTCCTGATATATTTAGCTTAAATTCCTATTTTCTGTCTTTTAGTTTTATATTTGATGATTGCTCAAAATTTTAATACTACTAGGAATACATATATCAAGAGGAATTTTAAAAACTAACCTGTCAGCCATGACTGGATGTTATAGTTTATGTCTAGATGCTCCCCCAAAGCCTCATGAGGTCACGGGGGCAGGATTTTTTGGAGGTACCTGAATCTAGAGTTTGTGAATGATTCCTAGTGGAATGCTTGGATAAAAGGTGCTGGGATTAAGGCTGGGTGATTGCTGGATCACTCCCCAGATTGGGTTAAAACCACCCTAAATGCAGCAGTCTGGATAAAATAAAAGAGGCAGAAAGAGTCTGGTTTCCTCCATTGTGCTCTTGCAGCTTTTGCTGTCTCCCACCATGAGCTGCTGCCCCTCTGCCATGTGCCACCCTGCCTTGGAGCCAGCCCATTATGGACTAAACAAACTGTGAGCTAAACAAACCTTTCCCTCTTTAAATTGGGGTCTTTGGTATGTTGTCTCGGTAACAAGAAAAGTAACTAAGACCCTGGAGATATTACGTGTGCTGCTTCAATAACTGATGCGGCAGAAAAGTTATTACTATTCCTGAAGATGTTCTTAGAGATAATGAGAACTCGTGGATTTTTCAATTATAAAATTGACGTCCAATGATAACAGAAGAAAAGCCAGCTCTCCAAGTGATGAGGTCATTTCCAGGCATATAGGTACAATTGAAGCATACTATTAAAGTACAATATAATGTAATCATATTTTAAAAAGGAATGTATAAGAGTTAATGTTCAATTGCTCTTAGAAAACATTCTGAAAGACACAGAGATGCAAAGCTAATGAATGCATTTTCATTGTCCTTTTTGAAGTCAGCGTTATCCTCCGATTTCCTGAAAAGGATGCATGGGGAAACAAGAGGGTATGCACATCAATCTCCTGTATAGTTATTCGAACTGTGTCCTGTTTAGGACACAAAGAAAATGCTGGCAACTGTTCCAAGATGTTCTGATTGCCTCATTTGTGTTACTCTAAGATTACGCTTCCCTCTTCCTATGACTACTGCAGTGGGGTAAGCTTACAAGAAGCACGACCCGAACGAGTTGATCATTTACAATTAATTCTAGAAAACGGAATGCCTTTCTATGCAGCTTGGTCCATTTCTTGCTGTCTAGTTATTTTGTACTGGCTCCCTTGCTTCACCATAACCATTTCCATGTTCTGACATTAATTTCCAGCCTGGTTGTTCGATGGTTACTTTGCTGCCCCTGAACTTTGCTCACACACAGAGGACCCCACGCACTGCTGTTCCTTCTTCACTGCTCTTCCTGTGGGCAGAACGATCACGGGCCCAACTGCAGCACTGTTAAGAACTTCTTGAATAATTCTCAGATCATGCATCTGCTCTTTCAGCCTGACATTTAACGATAAAGACTGCTTCTCTGGACTCCTACACCATATAATACTAAATGTGTATATGACACTTTTTTCTTGCTCATAATTTTGTCACCTCCAGTATGTGTGAGTTTCATAAATCTGTATCCAATCTGATCAATATGGGAATGTTCACATTCTTCAACTATGATATGAAATCTGCTTAGTTAATATGCATAATATGTTTTATACCTCCAATGTAATTTAGGTATGTATGTATACCTTATTTACTTTCAGAAATAAAGGAAAACTGTTTAAAATAAACAGAAGATTAAATAAAAAGGTATAAAAAGTTAAAAAAGAGAGAGTAATTAAGTATGTTTTATACCTATGATCTAGGAATTTGCTGTTATTATTTAAGAAAACCAGATATATAAAAAGAAAGCAAATCAAACTAATTAAATTTAACCAAAATTGTTTTAAAGTTGGAGAGAAGAAGTAATGTATGAAGATATACCATAATAGATATTTCTTAGTCGTGGATAGCATATTTCAGTGAAACTATTGTCACTATAAACATTTATTGCCTTGATAGCAAGTTTATTATGATGTGATGACTCAGTCTCTTCAGTGGTGGTACACAGAATTCTAAGATGTCTGTATGATCTGGTCACTTGTCATTATACCTCAGAATATATTACAGCTCATGGCCAAGTGATTTTGCAAACATAATTAATTTTATATTACCAGGTTGTTTTGGTGTACCTGCCTTAATCTCATAAGCCCTTAGAAAAATTAAAGCAACATTTCCATGTACTTAACATCAAGTATAAGTTACACATCCATACTTGCTTTACACTTTGTGAGCAAGTGATGCTTCTCAGTGGGATGAGTGTTTCAGAAAGCGAAATATCATCTCCTCACTTGATACTTTCCACTTTCTGAAAAAAGGCATCACTACTGGAAATTGGCATACCACATGGCCATTTAGATATATTTTACATCCTCTAATTTCTGTTCAGCTGGATTCAGCCTCATGGCTGACTTGTGAGCAAACCAGTGTGAACAGAAGCAATGCATGTTATTGACACATTACATGCTTGAAAAGAAATCAATCACTTTCCATTTCTTTTCTTTGCTCTTTCCATTACCCCAGGAAATATTGAAAGAGACATCAAGATCTGCAGTTATGTTTAAAGGACAGTAGTATTTCTTTGCCAACCTGGACCTTTCATATGAAGCCTAGTATTTGGGAGAATAATAAATTTCCATCATATCAAAGCGACTGTATCTTAAAATATAATTTGAAAGAAACTTCCTTCATATTTTGCAAAATGCAATAGGGTGTTTTGAAATTCTTTTGTACTTTATATTCTATTTTAGTAAGTCTTTTTTTTTTTTTTTTTTGTGGTACTGGTGATTGAACTCAAGACCTTGTGCTTGCCAGGCAGGCACTTATTCCACTGAGCTATATCCCCAGCCCAGTAAGTCTTAATAAATAGAAATATGTCAGGTATGTAATTTCCGTGGATGTAATTCCTATACTGCCAAAATGATAGGATGGCACAACACTATAATTTTCCAAACCAACATGTGTACTTGTCTATGAAAATTTCAGTATGACTTTAAGTTAAACATGCACAAGAAGCAATGATCTAATATTAAAAAACAATTACTGACACACATCTTTAGGCATGTCTACTAAGTGGTTCCTCTGCCTTGTGTAAATATTTGCATATCCAGTCATCTTTCAGGAACTAGAGTGGATTGTTTGCAGGGCGTTGGTGGATAGCAAAATTCAAGGATGTTCACTTACCATCTGTAAAATGGCGTAGTGTTTCCTCCCAAGAGTGTCCATCCTCTTCTCTACTTCAGACATTTCTGTTTTTTTCCTTTTGGTAACAGGAATCGAACCCAGGACCTAGTGCTTACCAGGCAGCAACTGTGAAATCGAGCTATACCCTGACCCAACTTTAAGTCATTTAAAGGTGATTTATACTACCTAATATTATATAAATATAAATATATATAAATATATATGTCTGTTATGCTGTAGTATCTTTCAAATAATGACAAAAGGAGAAAATTTTCATGTCCAGTATAGAAACAATTCTGTCCCCAATTTTTCCAAACTGGTTTGTTGAAACTAAAGATGCAGGATCCAGAAGATTCTGAAACATTTCCCCATGTTCACAGGTTATCTTAAACTGTTGCCGTAGTGATTATAGAGGAAAAGCCTACCTGAAAATGTTTCATGGGGATGGAGGAGACTTCACTGGGAGATGACTTCATTGGGTGCCTCAGGTCATGGAGAACAGATAATTCCTAGCTTTGACCTACAATCAAAAAGCGTTCTGGAGACTCTAAAACCGGACACAAGGAAAAAGAGTTTCTCATCATTTTGGAACATCTTATAAACCACCCAGCTGCAATATTTTCAATATATTTTTCTCTTTCTCAGGTACAATCATTTATGGTATATACAATATCCTTTTCACTGCTTAAATCTTTTCTCTGTGTCTGTGCGTGCATACGTGCGTGCGTGCGTGCGTGCAAGTGTGCATCTATTTGCATTGCAAATTAGCATTAGAAATACTGTGGCAATTCTGTTGTTGTTGTCCCCCCCCGCCAGGATATTTATGATAGACTATTTCTTCTTCCAGAAAGGAACAAAATGAACAAATGAGAACAAGTTCATTATGAACTGCCCCTAGGAAGGTGCCATGATTCTGGGGTTTAGGTACTGAGAGTTGAGTGTCCTTTTTTTCATATTTTGTTGAAGCAGTTTTGCAATTGGCAGTGTAAAATGAATAGTGACTAAAAGATTGGATTGTTTTTCCCAGTGTCACTGTGATTCAACTCTCTTGAAATTTCCAGAAGAGAATTCACTCGAGTGATGGAGGGATCATCTTTGTTACATGGAGAGGATTAGAAGAAAAAGAAAAAATGACACTGAGAACTAGACCTATCTTAGATGATAATATTGGATGTAACCCTTAACGATCACTTCTTCACTTGATATTTATGATTTCCCACCTTTCTGTTTTAAAGAAGATGTAAGACCGCCAGTTCAGTATGAGGAAAAGTTATGGGAAAATATTCAGGAAATAAAAGACCTTACATAAAATATAAGCAGTGAGCTACATTGTATTCTATTCTTACCCCAACTGCTAAGAAGTGCTCCCTGGTATCGAGGAGTTACCATATGCTGGAGTTCGTTGTTTTTTGTTTTTTGTTTTATTTTTTCAGATTATTTTACACTTTTCTATGACACTATGATTATAATATCCTTAAAATCATTTTCTGGCTGATAAAATCTCAACAAAAAGAGTTTAAACAAACTATGGAAGTTCAGACAACTAAAAATGAATGGAATAATTTTAAACCCAGACATGCTGGACTGACACTGTTTTATTTCTTACCACACAATATTGCCTCACAAATATCTACTGTTTGGATAGTCTTTACCAACATTAAATGACATGACAAATAGGCTGATGAAAATGTTCTCTGCTGTTCTCTGGGAAAATTCCATTTATATTCTTTAAATTGAGCCTTGCGTTAGGTAGTAATTGTTTCTCCAAGAGTAGGGAGCAGTGGTATTGGAGCATATTTATTTCAGTTAAACTGTTAAATATGAGCATGACTTTGATATGACAAGGATCTCCTTTCCCAGACAGTCAGGCAGTGGTAGAAAAAAAAACTTCATAATTATGGAAGTTGCTCTTGAAAAGTTAGTTTCATTCAATAGAAAATTTTAGAAACTGTTGAAATAGTGATATTTGGTTATGAATACCATTATTCAGTACTAGTAAACAATTTTAAGATATAAAATTCCTTTATTCCGGAAAGAAACCTGGAGAGTTACTGTTGTACTGCTAACAGAGTGGTACCTGTTTAATAAATAAGTGAGATTTTCACTCACTAAAATTTTGCATGTCACATGACTGCTTCTTGCCTTTGCACTAAGTTCAAACAAGATTTATTTTCAAAAATCCCTTCCTACATCTTTTCTCACAGTTTAACTGGTGTTCATTTAGATCTCATTCTCTCTACATCACGAAAACAAACTTTTCTTTATTGTATTTTTCTACTGTCAGAAATGACCGTTCTCATTTCATTAAGTCATTTGCTCTGATAATTCACTTACAGAGCTCCCTGAGAGCTACTTCTCCCATTAATCTATCCTCAACCGTCTGAATAGCTGTGAGAAGTTGGATTGCACCGAGACTCTTAAGAAACTATTTTGCAGAGTGATGCTGCATTGCATTTAATATGAAATTCCATTTATAAGTTGGATATGACATTATAGTCTTAATAACAATGCTTACAGAGTTAGTAATTAGAGTGTGTGAGCTGTGTCAGTTAGCATCTTTGTAATTTGCTTATGTAGAACGGAGGTTAAATCATTAACCTTGGTGTTTACCTCAAGATTTTAAATGGACTTGCTTAGGTTGTGAGGAGAATCAAATGAGCTAGTGTAGCTGAAACTAATCTATAAAATGCATACTTTTTCTGTGTGGGGTATTCATAATTTGAAATGATCAAGTTTCATGAATGAAAACTGTCTTTTAGGGAGTAAATATTTCCAGGGGAAAAAAGTTGCCATCACCCCCAGCGTGGCTGTGGCTTGTCTTGTTCTCTGTAAGCTCCTTTTCTTTTTTCTTTTTTTAAGCATTTGAGGACTCCCGTTTCTACTCACAACTCTTGTATTTAACTTCTGTTATGTATAGTTGTTTAGCTGCTCAATCATCTTTCACTGAACCATTTGTATATTCACCTCCTATTACTCAGTCAGATAGAGATCAAACTCATACCTAAACATGTTTGTGAATTTGTATCACTGTCATTCCACCATTTAAATTGAAATGTGACTGTACTTAATTTATTATTTTTTTCATTTTATTAAAATATGTTAGCGGATCTTTAGGTCAGACCCACTGGAAACCACTTTGTTGTGACAAAGCAAAGCACAACAGCTTGGCCGATTTTCACTCTAACTTGCCTTTTTCATGAAGGTCCTAACTATGGGGTGATTCTTAAGAATTAGATGTCGCACAGCTCCAGAGGGTTCGGGGTTAAAGTGTTGGTCTTCTCTGTGGTGCTGTTGGGAGTTGGTCTGATGTTTCAGAGGTGAGTTTAGTGGGTCATCCTCAGGGCCTTGGTCACGTGCCCATGGAAGAGATTGGGAAACGCTCCCATCCCTTGGCCCTCTCTGCTCCTGGACTTGTGATGTGAACATTTGCAACAAGTACTTCTGCCATTCATATCCTTGCTATTCATCAGACTAAGCGATGCAGCAGTCTTATTTTAGATATGAACCTCTAAAACTTGGAGCTAAATGAAACTTTTGTCTTTATGTTAGTTTTCTCCAGTATTCACTGTAGCAATCCAAATCCTACTAATCCAAAGATCATTTTATTGCATTAGGCTTTAAGTATTTTGAAAACTACAAGAAGATCCAGTTTTCCAGTGATGTCAGGGGAGAAAATGTTGTGTGAACTTTATAAACAACATTGAGTAAATATTTGCCTTAACTAGATTTGACAACAGCTGTAACATTTTTATCAGACTATAATTTGGGTCATTTTACTTCTTTTGCTAATATTAGCATTTAAAGTAAATCACAATGCATCAGTTTAAGCTTCAAAGAAAGTTTCTGTAGTTTACTTTGTATTTTCTGTTTTTGAAATCTCATCATAGCAGTTATAATTAAATTTGCTTAATATTTACACAATATTTTTATACCAGATCTGCTTGATTTGCTATGGAGTAAGGATGTTATAATTTAGCTAAGATGTTCTTTTATAGTGCTCTGCAAACTAAATTGAATAATTTCATTGTAGAAACAAGTTAAACTAACCAACATCACAATGCTCTGAGGCATGCGAATGATTTAGCCATGAGATAAAGATTTACTTAACACCTTCTATTGATAAGAGATTATGCTAGAGAATAATGAAATGGTAAAATTTGTAAGTCATCTTTTCATCCCCCATATTTATTATGTTGCCTAACATTCAATAAATGCTTGAATGAAGAAATATATTTAAATGAAAGTAGTGGTATTTAAATAAAATGTGAGTGATTAAAATGCACTTCAACCACTGACAATATTTTGAGCACAAAAACAAGAAAGGTATAAAAAAGCAATTCAAATCCAAGGCAATGTATTGTACTAAGTGAAAATATAAATGTTAATAGGAGTGCTGAGGAAATAAAATGCAACAATGGCATTAATGTGTGAACCTCAAGATTAAGTTCAACTAGCTATAGAAGAAATCCAAAATTATCAGGAGTTTATGTGAGGAAGAAATTTATTTCTCTTGCTCATACATGTAAGCAGGGAGAGGGTAGTCCCGGGCTCATATGTTGGCTCGGGCTTACAAAAACCTTCCACGTCTCTGGCTCTTTGCACCCTCGCATTCCAGAAGAGTAGACGGCACAGCGTCTTTCTCCTTCCTAAATACATCACCGCAGTCTTGCTGCTGTATCATATTGAAGTCCCAGGCATCAAACACAGTAAACAAAACGAAACAAAAGTTCATGTTTCTATGGAAGAAAAAAAACCTGGAAGTTTTTCTAGAGGACATATGCTCGAATCTGATATGAAGCATTTGTTTTTGTTGCTAGTCTGTTTCAGTATTTACTTATTCATTTATCCTGCTACTGGTTATTGTACCAAAGACACCCCACTGAACTATATCCCCAGCATTTTTATCTTTTATTTTGAGACAACATCTTCCTAAGTTGCTAAATTATGCAGGCCGGACTTTACCTTGCAATGCTTCTGCCTCAGCCTCCTAAAATGCTGGAATTATAGGTATGCAGCACTGCATCTGACTCTGCTTTATGATTTTAAGCAAATATACAAACTTAATCAGTCTACTCATGGCCTGTGTAGAATATTGGATAGCAGAAGCATAGAAAATGGCAGAAGTGTAAAGGTCAAAGGAAGTATATTCTGCTACACTTGATTAATTTCTGTAATAGAAAATTTGAAATATTTTTAGTAAAAATTTAGAATCATTGACAAATTGTCAACAGATTTAACCTATGCTATCAACTACTGAGCAGAGATGTATGAAGCACAGAATAGTGGGTTAGCATGAAGGCAAAACTGTTGCACAAATTATTATTAAAACATTGCAAGTAAATAGAGGAGAGAAAATCTGAAAACCATGAAGGAAAATGTGTCAGGTGAAAAACAAAGAATTTTGTAACCAGATTGTTTATAATACAAAGAGAGAATAAAGTGTTAAATATTTGTTGAGTGTTTCTAGTTTGACTCACAGGTAGAATAACTGATCAGAACTGCAATAGCACCAGCACAGCTCATGCAATAAACAGATGAAAGTTGGACTGTTGAGTACAAATTGTTCCTGAAACACATATATATTGAAAAATTGTACAACTGGTTAGGCCATTATGAAGAGTCTAGTGCTGTGACATGTGATGTGTGTGTATGATTCCTGAGAATATTGTACACCTCACTATTGCAAACTCTTCTCTAAAGCTAGATATAAAGATTTCTTGCTGTGTGGAAGGCAGATAGCCTGACTTGTATGAAATAAGAGGAACTTGATGACATTTAAAGTGAAATTGTTTAAGTCATCTTACAAGTTCAAGTATCTTCTTAATTTCTGTCATTCAATATTCAATAGTAAAAAGAAAAATATTGTAATTATGATGAGTAGGGGAGGAAACAGGAAGCACAGTTAAAGTCTCCGTAGCTTCTTTAGGGTGAGGCCTTCACTGCAATAACTTTTTTAAAGAAAAAGATGTTGAAACATTTTCCAATATCAACTACACAGGGTAAAGGGAAGCTTATGAGTCTGCAAATAAGAAATAAAAAGGCTAAATACCAACTATAAACAATTACTATAAATAGTTTCAGCAAAGTTCTAGGAAAGCAGACGTCAGAATCAGACAGCTGTCCTAAAGAACTATTTAAAAGCATCTGAATTAAGCATGAAACCTGCTTTTTTATTCTCTTTCATTTCTTCAAGGCATATGTCTTTTTTAAAAATTTATTTTAAAAATAAAAGAAAGAAAACATATTAACATTCATTTACAAAATAGCTTAAGAACAATACAAACAATACAGAGTTACAAAGTAGTAGGAAATTATCAATGGTGGTTGTATTACATATTGATATCTTCAATGTGGTTTCTCAGGAGAACAAATAGAGGAATGCAAGATTGATCAAATGATTAATCATTAACTGTTCCTTTCAGTAAAGTGATAGAGGTCAGTAGTACAACTATGTTAGTTATCGTCTGTATACATACATACATAATTTCCCTTTCTTTTCTTTCTCTTTTCCTTCACCTGAGGTACTCTGTAATTTTGAGCATTTTCCTTTCATTTTAGAGTGTCTACCATACCTCCTAATTTTTATTCACTCTTTCAGGTTCTTACATTTGTGAGACAAAGCATATTTCTAAACCATCTACTTCCTGCTCTTGTTTTCAAATTCCCTAATAATGCTATATTGAGAATAGACGATTTATTATACATCTTCTTAAACAAAACAATTCCCTTTTCAATGAATTTTGAAAAAACTGAAAATATAAAATTACTCAATATAGAGGAATCCCTATTTGCTTCTACTTTTTTATTTCCCTTTGCAATTTTTTACGTAAAGATAAGAAATAATGGAGATGAAACTCATGACAAGTCGAAAATGTTTCTATGGGCTGGTCATGTGACTGAGTGCTAGAGAATGCACCTAGCATATTCACCAAGGCTACCTTTGATTCTCAGCAACACACACACACACACACACACACACACACATTTACAATTATAATTCATATACATAATATATGTAAGTAAAAATACAATGTATAACAATAATATATATCTTATATAGAGACTTACTTCTGGGATAGTAAAATGTAATCACTTTATAATTAAAGTTGAGTTTAAAAGCTACACTTAAGTAGTTAATTAAAAAACTATGAAAGGAAAATTTTAGGATGAAATAAGAGAGAACTATATTGAATATTTTATCATAGATGCTCATAATTATAGTGCATATTTTATCATACATGAACACATTTTCCAGTTGGATCAAGAACTGAGATTCTCCTTGATATATATTTAAGGGCTTAATTTTCACTGTATTTAGCATGATTATTTATTACTATCAGGGAGCAATCTTAACAAATTTGATAGAGGCAGGCTTTTAAACAAACACTGATTGCTATACTTAGCTACCATTAAAAATATATTAATAAAACTGGCAAAGTAACAAATTTAATAAACCATAAATTTAGTTTTACATGGGTTTTAATTTTTAACTCAAATCTAAAGTTTGATTCTTCATGGTTTACCTTATTGTATCTATTTTTAGCTAATGAAAATAAGATATATAAAAGTGAAATTCTTTATTCAGAGTTCTTTAGCTAATGCAAAACGTAAGATAAATAGCATTGAAATTAACATTAAGAACTGAACTCAAAACAAAATAGCTTTTGTTTCTGAGTAGCTTTATATTTGAAGAATTTTGTGAATATTTATTCACTTGACAGATGTAGTAGAGTGTGTTTCAATATTAAATTCCTTATATATTACTCCTTTGAGGACTTAATAATCTTTTGTTTGGTTTCAAGTAGAGAAAAAAAATGAAGATTGTAATAATCTGAAAATTATTTTGGCTTTTCAAACAATGGCAAAATGTACATTGTAAAAGAAAATAAAAGTTATCTCTTGGGCAATGTATTCTCAATTGTAATAATTCAATCAATGTGAACACTGAGTAATTTAATAGGCATTTTAGGGACTTGAAAATTTATAATAGTTTTATCGACAAAAGTCAAAGAAATTTCCATAAATTTAGGGCATGATTGAAGAAAAACAAGCTTTGTAGTCAGTTATTTTCAGAATGACACAATAAAGTTAAAGTATAGTACAGATTTTCTTGAACAAACAGATTATATTTGGGATATGTCCAAAATATTTTAATCTATTTTTAGTGAATTAATGGTATGTGAGCTATAACAAGCAAAGAGAAACTTTACAGCATTAATTAAAATAGAAATGACAGCATATTAAAAACTAGGATCTTTTCTGAAGTTTAAACTGCCTGTCTCCCAAGGATTGTAATATAATATTCTTTGTTTGCTCAAGATTTAGAATCACATACCATTAGTTTTTTTACTTTTTGCTCAAAATCACAAACTAAGTCCAATTGTATATGTCTCTCGCTTTTAAATAAATTATACTGACATGACAAGGCAAATACTAAGGAAAAGGTAATAATCACCAAAGCAAACAAATAAAAATCCTGATAGTTTAGGAAAGAGAAAATTTTCATAAATTGGAAACTCTTAGTCAATTTTGTAAAACATAGTAGATAAATAGCAAGGGACCAGAATCTAGGACAAGTGTCCTCATTTCCACATTTCCATTATGATTTCCTTAACATTGCTATCTTTATTAACCTTCTGGTAGGTTCTTACAACTCTAAATATCTTGTGATCGTTCTTGAAGGTTGCTGCCTTCTCCCCTGCTGCTTTTATTTTTTTACATTGATGGCTTCTCTACTTCTTTTAATAATCAAGCATTTGGATAGCTTCAAATGCTCCGGCAAATACAGGTGTTGGAGAACAAATTTCAGAGGCAGATGGCAGGTGTGGCATTGGGCACAGGTATACCAGATCAACATATTATTTATTATTCCAAGATTACAAAAAAGATATATGTGTTTGTCGTAAATAAAATAACGCAGACATAGAAAGAAATAGAGATATATCATGTGGTTTGGAAATACTTTCATTATATGTCCACACGTATTTGATGAAACACAGCCATTGACTATTACCTTGATGAACATTTTTTGATAAATTCTACTTAAGAATGTATTTGCAAGCAAACAAAGGTGCTTACTTTGTTAAAAAAAAGTCACAGGTCTTTAAATATGCTTTAAATATTGGTTATAATTTATAGAATCATATTCTGGTTAAACTGTAATTAGCTGATATGAGAATGCTACAGTACTGCTTATTAAAATTACTCATTATAGCTTTTTCTCGTTAATGTTCTTAAATATTTTTCTGAATTTACAATGAAATAATGTTTTAGCAAGCATTGATATTGTTAGATAAAATTGTGTTTTCAGAAACATATGTCATATCAAATTTTACAGTTCTTAATAAATAACTTAATCCTTTCTTCATCATTTCCTTTACTTTCCTAAGAATTATTGCAGGGATTTTGAGATAAAAATTTCAGTAATCTTCATGGGAAACTTTTGTGCTCCAGTAATTTTAAAACTCTGAGTACTTTTACCACATGTCATGACAGAGAAATTGTGCAATATATGAACAATACAAATTATTTCTAGTCACATAGCCATAGGGTTAAATACTGGCTTTATCAATTTGAGCCATACGGATCTGGATAAGTATATGATGGCTTTGTGATGTGCAAAATGTCATATCACTGTGCTATAGAGTTATGAGATTTATCGAAATACCACTGATAGATCACTCAATATCACTGAGCATGTTATCGAAAGAAAAGAAATGAAAAAGTGTATGAAATGCATAAATTTAAGGAAGTATAGGTATCTTACTTTTTGTATTTATTTATTTCAGCAGTGTTTTTTGAATCAAAACTTTTTCTGCATCAATTACTATGGTTAAGGTCTAAAATGCCTTCTAAAAGCCTCGCATTTTCAGAGATGGGTTTTAGGTGTTGACTGTGTCACGGGAACACGGTATTCCTCGGCGGCCTAGCCCCTCAATGAATTCGTGCGTGAGTGCACTGCTGGAAGGTGGGGCCTGTTTGGGGGGGTGCATCAGCAGACACATGAACTGAAAGAATGTTTTCCTGTGCCTGGATTCTCCCTCATCTCTTGCCGCTCCCTCCCTTCCCTGAGCTGGTCAGTGTCTAGCCACTTTCCTCATGTTGGGGCAAAATACCTGCCATATGCCACTTAAATGAGGAGTCGTTAATTTGGCCCACATCTTAGAAGTTTCAGTCATTGCATGGTCAGTAGCTTCAGGCAGAAGCCACGCGGTGAAAGGGTCTGGTGAAGGGGAGGTACTCCTACCATGCTGGACAAAAGCAGAACAAGTCAAACCAGGATGTGGAAAAGGACATACACCCTTCCAAGACAGGCCCTTCTGTGAACCATTTCTGTCAACCAGACCCCTTCCAAACAGCAAGTCAGATATAATCCCTTGTAATCCAATCATCTTCTAAATGCTCTTCCTGTGAGTGCAGGAGGTGATAAGGTGATGCATACCTATAATTCCAGCAATCTGGGAGGCTAGGGGAAGGAGGATCCCAAGTCTAAACCCAGTCTGGGCAACAGATTAACACAATGAGACCCTGAGGCGCATATATACTTTCATACGTGCATACATGCATACATATGTACATACATTCATATATACATATGCTGAGGATATAACTCAGTGCAAAAAGCCCTGGGTTTCATAACCAGGAACCTGCCTGCAAACAAAACAATACAGCCACGTGCTACCCACCAGGACAGACAATAGAAAATATGCCATGAGAATCTCTGGACTGAGGAGAGGAGGAGGTGGTTGTGATTTCTAAGGTGTGAGGAAGTTCAGAGAAGCTAACCTCTTGGTGTCAGCAACTGCATTTTCTGTCCGTTTATCTTGCCTGAAGAAAGGAGGAAGTACTGTTTATGCTCTAGGATTAAGAAATCTTGGAGAACCTGGCTGACTTTAAAGAAAATATGTAATGTTTAAAGTTCCACTTTGCCATGCTGTCTACAAGCCTACCGTTAGAACTGGTGATCAAACTTAGCATCATCCACATAGCGCTATTTTCTTAGGCATGCAGAATAGGAGAATACTGGAGTCATGAAGGCTTCCACCTAACTTTTAGAGAAAATTCTGGGAGGCCAGAAATATTCTGTGATAGTCATAGTTCCTATTAGTACTTCAAGAGAGGGTGCGCTGTAAAAGTGAAGCCAAATCTTCAGTCACAAATGCAAGAAGTTGGGATGTCAGAAAGATGTATACTCTACTGAAGAAATGATTGGAAACAGGTACAGCCACCCCAAGAGGAAACATACGAGTTGAAACCTGCAAAGTTACAGGGCCAGGGCTTCGTGCATTCTTTGCAGCTCATGTCTCATCACTACATTCCCTGAGTGCTGTTATCTATAGGACTTACTGTTTCACCTGCTGGGATTGTGTCTTCCTTTGGTTTTATTTGTAAATCCTTGTTGCCTCCCTTTTGGTATGGGACTGTGTACAATTTGTCTTTGGTTGTTGGAAGTATTTAACTCTCTTTTCAGTTTGTACAGGGGTTCACAGCTAAGAATTTGTGTTTGAGTTTCACAGTAAAGTTTCAACTTGGAATTTGAGCAATGCTAGAACTACTAAGGGTAGCAAATATTAGAGATGAAGGTGAGTCTTTAGGAGACCAAGGCAGAATGTTATGATTTGGACCTAGAATGAGTCTTTGTTAGCATGATCAGATGATGGGGGTGTTATAATCACCAGTGACAGATTAATAAGTTCTTGAATGTGTTTACAGGTGATGAATCTTGGTTAGAGGACGTAGCTCACCGGGGGTGCATGGCCTGGAGGAATATATTGTTGTCCATGGGTCCTCCTCCTACTCCTTTTTACTTCTTCCTTCTTCTCTATCTTTTCTTCCTCTCTCTCTCTCTCTCTCTGTGCCTCTGTCTCTGTCTCTGTCTCTCTCTCTCTCTCTGCTTCCTAGCTGCCATAGGTTGAACAACTTCACACATTCCCCATTGCCCCTGTCCAATGCCTTTTCACTATGTTATTTGTGCTTTGAAACCAGCCCAGTAGGAATATACTGCACTTTCTGAAGCTTCTTCTTTAAACTGTGGTGTCAGGATGGGAAAGTGTCTAATACGGGTACCATTTAGTTTTGTTGTCTTGAATTGCAGACCCAAAGTTCATCTTTGATCTTCCTAAAAAGTGCACATTTTTGGTTCCTGTGTTTAAGGATTTCTATAATGCGAATTTGTGAAGCTTTTGCAATAATACCAGACTTTAGGTGTTTTGAAAACCTCTGCTTTTTGTGTAAACTGATCATTTTATACCTAGGATTTTGAAAACTGGGTGCACAATCATTTCCTCAATATCATAGAACTGGTTTTTAGCTACACCCATCACTGCTAGTTCAAGTCATTTTACAGTGTCACTTCCATATATGAAGCCTATGCATAAGAACCAAGAGTCTTGGAGATTTGATAGATTGTGCCTCTAGAGAAGCAATGCTTAAGCAGCTGTGGTGACCATGTGATAACTGCACTGACCAAACTTGAGCAAGTGTCTGTAGCAGGAGTAATGTGCTTGGTGTCTTATCAAAGCATAATAGCCAGAAGAGATTTACTAATATTTTATTCTAGTCAGTTTTCAAAACAAAGGGAATCCTCAGGCATTGTGGTCTTGAGTTTATCATTAGGAAATGTAGGATAAATTTGTTTGCATCAAGGTGGCTGAGATGTCTCTGTGGACTGTTCACAATTTCAACAAAAGAACTGAAGTAAGACACACTGGCCTACATGGTGCCAGCAATCCAGCAGGGGCCAGTGTATTAAATAGTATTATGCTCCTATTATTTTGTTATGAAGGTTTGACTTATTTTCTCCATAAAATAAAAAAGAATCATAAATGTCCATGCTTAACCTTAAAGACCATATTATAGGGCAAATAAAATTTGACTACAGAGCTTCAAAATAAAAATATCTTCTGATTGTGTTTTTTTATTTTACTGTGGAGATTATCTTCTTGCATTTTTGATTTTTCAACATATCACTACTTTTATAAGCTGTATAATTTAGTAGATGATCATTATACATCCTATCTCTTCAAATTCACCTTATACTAAATGCAGTTGGCTGAAAGTTATTTTCACATATTTAATAGTTCAAAAAAGTTTTATTTTCTTACATTTCCTTGAGAGTTTTGGCTCTCAAGGCTGAACTTGCTGAACAGCAGCAAGTTGTCTTTGTCTTTCACTGACAAGTGAAGCAAAAGTTCAGTGGAAAATTTAAGTCATTGTAAATATAAGAAATATGATGACTAAGACATAAAATAACATATAATTTCACTATAAATGCTTTCTCCAGAAATGTATATAATGGTTATTTGGGATAACATGGTAATATTGAAAGTTACAAATGTTGCTTTAACTGAGATGAGTGTGCTGTTTCTGAACAAAAATAAGATAATTGATGTAAAAGGTGCAATATACATTGGAAAGAGAAAGAAACTGCTCAAAAAGGAAAGACCATACATATGTATGGCCTTTCCATGTGTGTGTGTGTGTGTGTGTGTGTGTGTGTGTGAGATAATTGTTCTACCAATTTCTGTTATTTTGTTGAAAGGAACAGTTAGTGTTTAAATTGTTTCATCAATCTTATATGCCTATACTTGGTAATCTGAGCAACTATTTTGGAGATTAAAATTATTAATTTTCTATCATCTTGTTTTGAAATTCTGTATAATTTTTACCGGTTTTTGTTAGTGTCTTTAAAAGTAAAAGCAACATAAAAATAAAAATATGAGACAATTGATTCTGCCATATAGAAGGAACTAAGAGTTCATTAAGGTCAAAGGAATTTTGAATCCTTTGTGTATATCAATTTTTAATAGAAAATTAAAAGGAAAAGTAATGTCTCAAAAAACTAAGACATATAAATTCTAAGGCAGTTCTTACATTATAAAATTTCGGTGGAGAAATGTTTATGTTTGACGTGTTTTTGAAAGTCTATCCAGCATTCAGATATATAAGTATGGAATATACCATTAGTAATGAAATTCTCAATTCTTTTTTCAGTATGTTCATCATCTTTATTGCTTTTCTCAACTTTGGGGCAAAATACCTGGCATCTAGAAGGATGAGAAGTTCATTATGGTTCCATGTTACAGTCCATGGTCTGCTGGATCCAAGGCAAAAACAATGTGGTGGAAGGGTCTGCAGGAGGAAAGCCGCTTAGACCCCGACAGAAAAGAAGCAGAGGGAGGGTGGGGTGTGGGGGAGGGAGAGACTTCTCTCAGGACACACCCCCGTCACCGCCACTTTGGACCAAGTCCCACATCCCAAAAGCACTCTCTGCTGCTGACTTACTGTCTGCTGTATCCACGGATGAGCACGGCACTCCCCACACCAAATCAAATCAGCTTCCCAGCACCCGTCTCTAGCCACATGAGACTGGAGTGTACAGTATAGACCTGAACCATGACATCCATTGAGCAATCAAGGTGTTTTTTTTTTTTCTTTAATTTCGGGTTGTTAGGAGAAACTTTGGAAATGCTTGATGCTAGTAGATACTATTAATGTTTAACAGCTATTCAAGGCTTTCACCTGCAGACCTCAAGGGATGTATGGATATTATAAGCTCTTTCTTTAGGGGATGAAATAGAAGTCTGTGAAAATGATTGTGTAATTACCAAAGGATTTTGAACACATAACTAGTGGTATATTGGCATTGCAATAGTTAAAAAATAAGTTAGTGTGTGTGTGTGTGTGCGTGTGAATTGCTCCATACTGTCCCAGAGGAATTCACAACTAGTTTTTATTGTGCCTATTTGATGTTCATTTTATTTTTGCTGCATTTCCTTATTCTCATGCTTCTCATCTGTCAGACACATTGTATCTCTAATCATTGCATGCCAACACCCCTGCTTTCCCTGACCCACTGTTAGAATGCCACAACTTATTTTCCAGAAAGGGAAAGTTAAGAACTGTGCATTCACCCTTGCCCACACACAAGCCCTGCCTGTTTCATTTGTAGCCGTGGTGGCAGGAATGCCATGTCTACATGGCCAGTTTAAACAATTTTAAGAAATGAAATAGTTTCAAGGAACAGAAATTGTAAGAGAAGATATTTTCAGGCAGAAAGTCTTTCCTTCACTTTTGAAGTATCATCTTTCTGTGGAAAGTAACATTGATTAAGCCAACCGTCTACACAAGCACATTCAGAGATGTATTTTCTTCATTTGCTTCCATTACATGGAAACAGTCCTACCATTATCTGTTCTGTTTGCCACATTATTCTTTTCAGGCACATGGCATGATGCAGGACAAATAAAATCTAGAAGATATGACAATTTATTGAGTTATTTACCTAGTTTCAAGGTGATTTATTTTCACCCCCACAGTTTCTAGGAGGTAATTGGGGCTGGATTTATTTTTCAAGTGTTTGGCACTTGTTTCAGATCAAACTATCTGTAAGACACCAGAGAGACACTCTCTTCCACTAGGACCTCTGTTCTGGGACTGAAGCTACAGGCACAGAGAAGGGAAAAGGCAAAAAGCAGTGTTCAGAAATAGATAAGGGTGAGAGGTCATAGCAGGTTTTTCCATAGTGGCAGGTAGTGCTTATATTGAAAAATAAAATCCTTTAGAATTTATTTCCTCATTATTAGTTTATTTAAGTGTAGTAAAGCTGTGTCATTTCTTTATTTATTTAGAAGTCGGGAATGAGTCCGACTGATTACATCTCCAATCCCCCACCTCTGCCTTCCCTTTTTTCTGAGACAGGATCTTCTTAACTTGCTAAATTCTCCGATCTGGCCTGGAATTTGCAATCTTCCTATCTCAGTGCTGGGATTACAAGAGGAGGTCCCTGAACCTGGCTATCCTGTGTCCACTTTATCATGAGTCAGTTTTGTGGCTGAACCATGTCTGTAGGGTCATGAGCCAGAGGAATCAGTGAGAGGACCTGTGGGGAGTGACTGCAGCTGGAGACAGAACATGTGTGAGGCCAGAGCAAGGCTGGCCCCAAGAGCACAGATCACCGAGGCGAGTCCCAGGAATCAGCTGCTGTGGTCTCAAGAACAGAGTGCTGGAGGCAAGTCACATGAAGAAGCTCTTAGGTGGGGAGGTTCTGTTCCCAAGTGTGTAAATAAACGTGCTGCAGCCTCTGGAGCTCTCATTCCTTCTCTTCCCCCCCTTCCTCTTCCTCTTCCTCTTCTTTCTCTTCCTTTCCTCCTTCCCATCAGGACAGAGTGCTCCGTGGAGCCTCAGTTTCCTGTATTCTGATTCACTGTCTTTTCTCCATCCTCGCCCTGTCCTCGCCCTGGGCATGGTGAGCTGTGCAGGATGCAGCCAGGATCCCTGGAGCTCTGTTCTCGGTGAAGGTCCTGGCTATGAGAGCCATCTCCGAGTCCATACGGAAGCCCTGTGTGTCCCCAGAATGCAGAGGAAGTCCAGTGGGCAGCAGCAGAGAGTAGGAAAAGGAGCAGAGTATCATTTAATTGCAAAGGAACAATACTTACAAGGTGGGATCAAAATATGGTGAATATTTAAAATTTAAAATGTTTACAGTCTAAGACATATTGCTATTATCTCCTTCAACATACTCTCCCTTTTCCAGAACACTTATCCTATAGTTCTTGCTACTTTCTGAAGTAGTTCCATGAATGTAGTTTCATGAATGTCCTTAGCAATGCTGTTGTAGCTACCTTGCTATTGTGAATCAATTAAAATGTATATCTTTTGTGGTCATTTTGAGTTTGGGGAAGACCCAGAAACAATGCAGTGCTAGATTTAGTGAATGAAGTGGGTAAAGATGCATAATGTTCCCTCAGCTGTCTTTCTTTTAAGTGGCACTTGGCAGCAGCTTTAACTATATTTCTGAGCCCACCCTGTAAAGACAGGAAAAAGGGTTCCACAGTGGCGTGGGAAAGAGGAAATCACAATGGAATAAGTTTGTCCCAAATAAGGGTGAGTAATTGGAGAGGGTTAATTGCAATGTGTCTTTTACTGTACTTTTCAACTGAAACATGTACTACATATTTCTGTCACACCTGCTAGGTTTGCACTAATATTTGGGCCACATGTAAAGCCTCTATCTGATCCTAAGAGTGAAAGAAGACTGCAAAACACAGTAAAAATTGAGCTTTCATCACTAGCATGTTGAGTTGGGGAAAGGAGTATGAAATTTATTTTTGTGTGAGAATACAGGAAAATAATTCCAACTGTAAAAAAGTAACTTATTGAAATATTTTAAACACAAACTCATGGTTATTGGAAACAGTGGCCAAATATTGATTGAATAAGATAAAACTTTCAGTCATACATTTAATTTAAAACTAGATCATGTGTTCTTTAAATTTTTTCCAATTATTTAATGTATTATGTATTCCAACATGGTTTCTGGCTTTGGTGTACCTCTTCTACAGATTGCTCATTCATTATTCAGGAAGTAAAATTGGCATTTTCTTTTGCCTTAAGTAGTAATGAGTTTATTTCTATTAAAATCAATAGTACTTTTTTGATAAATGTAATCACAACACTTACAATACCCAAACTAATGATTTTTTTCAATGTGATGAAGAAAGTCTGGATCGTTTAAAATCAGTGAATATTTTTTTGCTCTTCACAAATGTCTAAAAAGATGTTAACTAATTATTAACTCTCTTTTACATTTATAAACATTTAATAAATTATACTCATTCATCATATATTCATATGTGCATGTATATATATATTAATGTTACATTAACTTAAATCTATTAATATCTAAAAATCACATAACTAAACTTACCACCTCTTTCAAATAAGGAAGTGAAAGTTAAAAGCTGAATTTATCATGAAAATATTTAGCCACTATGTAGTTAACCTTGGGAGCATACATTATTTTTGAACAATCAACTTTTCTTAATGGTCTAAATTGAATGTATTCATTTAAAACTTTTTATGAAATGTGGAACTCTAAAGTAATATTCAGCAATTGTAATTTTATCGAAGAAGACTTGTAGGCCAATGTGTCATGTGATAGTGACTTTGGCCAAACCAAAAATGTTACATATTTTATGTCATATTTCAGCCTAGTACTTTACTGTTTAGTATTTGTTTACCTGAAAGTTAAATAATCCATTTGTTTTCTTAGAAAAAAATACTGAGGCATATGTTTCACACAAAGAAGATAGGTGGCAGTTAGAAACAGAAGAAAATTAGGTTATTCTGCTGGTGATCTTTTTGTAATAAAACAAACCCTATTCTATACTTACCATAAGCCAGGTATTCTCCATGTTTATGAAATGGCATCTAGAAATAAGTGCTGTGATTATGGTTATTTTTAAATCTGAAGAGACAAAGTAACAGAGTTTAAGTAACTGTCTTAAATTTGCACAAATGACACCAGATAGATCTGGAATTCAAACTCAGGCCACCTGCCTTCTGAGCGCAAACTCTTCTGGACTATGCCAGGGACCTCGGTGACAATGGAGATCACTTCCACGTACTCAGGGATCAACTTATACTCCACATTTAACTGGACCATTAAATCATTATATCATCTTCTAAAACACAATCATGGCATACCACCATTTTTACTGCAATGTCAGACATTACAAAATATCTGAAGACTTTAAGTAACTTGTCCAAGAAAATATAAAGGGAAAGGTGGATGATCAATATGAATTTTAGTTCTTTTTCAAAATCTCCTGTGTTTAATGTGTCTGCCAAAGTGTTGTTCTCATAGATATATGAATATAACATTTTAATCACCATTTGATTTTATACTTCTCTTTCAATCAAAATGTTGCTCGTCTGGCTCTTTTTAATGACCTAACTCATTAAATATATATTTTTAGCTAGGGAAAAATAACATCCTTAACAACTGGAATATTTTAGTGTGCAATGGGTCTTTAGAATATTTGTGTCATTTGACCTAGATATTTTTTAGTTAAAAATTTGATTTTAAACATAAACACATTTTTAATAAATATAAGAGCTTTTAATTTAATAAATATACAGCAATAATAGCAAAGTTGGTATTATTGCTTAATCTCAGGGAATAAAGAAGGACTTCAGTAAACTGTAATATTTATTCATTTATTATTTTGAACTTTTTGATACAGGGTCTCCCTACGGATTTGATGGTGGCCTTGAACTTTCTATGTAGTCTTGGCTGGCAGCAAGATCATAGTGATCCTCCTGCCTCAGCCTCAGGAGTGCTGGGATTATAGATGTGTGCCAGTGCACCCAGCTGTAACATTTATTCTTGATGGGTTATTTTACACTCCTTGAGATATTTTCTGAAAATATATGTGTACATAGAAACCAGGGAAATATGTTCCAAATAAAGATTCAAACTTATGCTAATATTAAAATTATAATTGGTGATATATTTCTCTATTTTTGTGATTTCATCTATTTCCATTTCTAGTGTTTGTGTGCAGAATAGCAAATAATCCTTAGAAATGAGGTAGTGTGTAGTCATTGTGTTAATTATACTGCATATTTGTGCATTCTATTCAGGGAAAGAAATTATCTGTCTTAAGAATAGCATGCTTTTTATTCGAATTATGCAGTATTTGAAATTATACTTTCTAAGAATGCATAATTAAAGGTCACTTAGTAAAGGTGGTCTGAGAATATTTGGCAGGAAGTGGTAGCATTATTTCTGTTAAAAGGAGATTGACTAAAAGTAGGGTGAATAGAATATTTAAATATAAACATCACTACTAAAGTTCACTTTTCTCAGGTGGCAGAAAGAAACAGAATAGGCTCACTTTTACTGGCCATTCCCAATGACATGCTGGTCCTCTGATTCATTTACTTTAGGCATGGCTATAACATCTTCTCATGCAAAAATAGGACACTGTGTTGTCAATCTGAGACTAGGTCTGGGGCACTGAAGTGACTTCTAAGGGACACGTGAAGTTTGCACCTTCTGTGTGTATCAGACTTAGGACTGAATGCTTGTGTACAGAATGTCCAGGATAATTAGCCTTTAAAACATAGAACACTATTTATATTGTTTAGAATAAGCAAATTGATTTACATAGGTTCCACATGAGAAATATGGGGGAGACAGGAGAATAGTTTATTAGCTGTGCAATCATGAGCAATAGACTAGGCTGTACCAAACTCTAGTTTCCTCCTCTAGAAAATTGGCTTAATCATGGAACCTAACTCATGAGTTTCCAAGAATAAAGTAGGTTTTGGTTTCCCTGAAGCGTGCTCGCTTTGACATGTTTGGTAGTAAGTTATACACAGAACTAAATGGGGCAAAAGACCAAAGTGAAGTAATTGTGCTACATGTTTCCTAAGTGTGGAAAAAGGTTTGAATAATCTCCAAAATAGGAATTTTCTGTTTAGAAAGAGTAGTTTGGAATAGCGAGGTCATAGCACAGAATGAAAAATTGTGGACAGGTCATGAAATCACAGTCCGAACGGCTAATGTCACAACTCAGAGACTTCTGTGAAGATGGAAGCTTGTTTATGGGTAAAAGAAAGAACATCCCACTGGCCTTCATGATACTGCGTCTTCAGATTCAGGGGAAATGGTGCAGAGTGACTGCTGTAGGCCACAGAAAACACCAATGAAATTATTCAGAGGAAATTTAATCAGAAGAGAATTACCACTAGAAATTTCAGATTTGGATTTAAAAGGGAAAAAGTAAATATCATTTTACATTAAAATATAATAGAAAACTAAATAAAAAATCAAAAAGAGGGACTTCTGAAGGTTGAAGATAAAGATATAAGAAGCAAAGACAGTTAAAAAGATAATTGTTTACCAAAAATCAATGACTTGGTTGCTTTTTTTGACATAATTTCTTTTAATATATTTGGGAATTTTCCTTTTCTTTGAAAGTGTAAAATGTTTCTCTGGGAAAGAGGATTATTTTTCTCTCCTCCAAATAATTTTCTTTCCATTAGATAAATTAGGCAAATAGGCAAAATGCATCTAAAATTATTATATGTGATTTATTTGAGAAAGCATTGGTTACATTAAATGAATATGATACTTAATTATAAATTGAACTTCATTGTATAAAACTGGGAGAAAGAGGATTTAAATGGCTTCAGTTGATCCTCATGTCCTATAAACTTTGTGTATACAACTATTTTCATCTTTTACTCTGACTGTCCAATTCAGGAATTCATGGCAATTTCATTTCACCTGTTTGGATTCCCAGGTTGTGCAATAGAATGGACTCTGGCCCATCAATTTATAATCTTCAATCTTTGCTAACCTCTTCTTCACGTTTCATGGTAAATACAGGGCCTCCTCATGAGGTTTGCAGGATTTTGACTTAATACCTGGAAAGGATAACTTGCCTTTTGACTTTCTCATTCATCTTTCCAACACTCTTCCCTGAATTTTCCGTGCTGACTTTAGGAACAGGGAGACCTCCCTAACACAAACCCAGCAACATCATTTAAGTTGGAATTATACCATGTCTGTTTCTATCATTTGCTGTCCTCTGCTAAGTGGTTATTTTATTCTGAGATTAGACATAATCACAGTTGCAGGTAATAGCAATCTACTTCAAAATTACAAATTTTATAATACCTATTTTGCCTAATGATTTGTTAGCTGTTTTAGTCTGTTAGGACTCCTATCATAAAATATCATGCATTGTACAGAGGATGAACAACACAAACATATTTCTCATGCCTTTAAGGCCTCAGAAGTCTCAGATCAGAGCACTGGCAGAGTTAGTGTCTGATGACAGCTTGCTCCTCAAGACAGGGCCTCTCGCTGAGTGGGCATGGGGAGGCTGAGGGATGCAGCTCTCGGAGGTCCCTTTAGTAATTCCACTGTGGCACTCAGGAAAAGAGGACTTCCGGAGCTGCTGCAGAAAGTGACAAGAATGATAGAATGTGTGTGTTCAAAGCAGGGGAAATACATTGAAGAGTATTAATGGCACTTTTTTCTGTTACTGTCATAATTTTTTTTATTAAAATACACACAGAAGACATTTTCCATCTAATTACAAATGATGGTAACATCTGGGTGCCTCACTTGCAACAGCTTTCAACCAGGAACTCTCACAAGAACCCAGGGTTTCATGGAGCTGCCTGATTTCTAATATTTGAATATTTTATGTAATTTCTACATTTGGAAAAGGAAATATATATATGTATATATGTATATATGCATATATATATTACATATGTTATGCATGCACTATATATATTAATTATGCATGTATATGTTATATATATAAACATTTTTAAATGGTAAGATATAGGAAGGAGAGATTCTATATTAACATTATTAATTTCTGAAGCATACAATGACATGATCAGATTTCAGACTGATTCTCTGTTCAGATTAAATGTAATTCCCTAATGATGTTGTAGGAGGTCTGCCTTGTAAATATCAAAGCAAAGAAAGTATGTCATCTAAAAAGAGTCCTTATATTGGGAGTGCAGATTTGGAGATCGAAACTATGCGCTATCAGAGATAAAGAAGATCTCACAGAATATTAATAATTCTAATTGTTCTAAAAAGTTTTGAGAATCAGCTCTTCAAAAATGTCAAAAGTTTACTGAAAACCTTTACCCCAGTTGAACATGGGAAGTCATATTTCAATGTAACACGTTTTGGAACATCAGAATTATAGTATATTTTCTTAAGGATCATCAGCTTTATTTGCTGAAGATAGAATAAAAATTCCTTTATCACAGTAACTAGGCCAAGTTGCATAAAATACACTGATGTGATCCCACATTATCATTGTTCAGTAAAGGGTCTTCTTAGCTTTCTATGGTGGAAGGATATATAATTATTTACCAGTAATGATTTACATGAGATGTACTTTGCTTTCTGCTATAGCAGTTTCTAAAAGTACTTTTTCCCTTAAGCTATAATAATATATGCTCTTTAAATATATTTAGAAAATTCTGAGTGATACTTTCTGTATCTCTAAAGGTATGGTTTGGTGGATCAGGATATCACAGGGAAATACAAATTCAAATTGATCCCAGAATAGAAAAGTTCAAGCAATCTCTGTTGATGCCAGTATTTGAAAATTTCACCACAGGATAATAAAAAAATGAAGAGGTAACTCAGAGAATCACAAACTTATACCAAAAGGAAATGTACTTTTACTGGCCTTAGTCTGCTCTGTGGTGCTCTAACAGTACTACAGTGTGGGGTAATTCATAAAGAAAGGGATATTTCATGGTTCTACATGATGGGATGCTTAATATCAAGTCGCTGGCATCTGGTGAGGACTTTCTTGCTTTGCCATCACACAACAGGAGGCAGAAGCACCAGAAAGAGCTAGAAAGAAAGACCATGGGAAAGCTGAACTAGTGTTTTATACCCAGATATCCATTCCCATGGTAATGATATTGCACAGAGGTTTCTTCACTGACTCGACACTTACTAAGCCTTACTTCCCAATACCATTGCTCTGTAGATTGGTTTACAAAACATGAGCTTTGGGGGAGAACATTCAAATCAAACATTAGTGTTAGCACAAGAAAATAAGAAATCTAGGTCTGTTATGACCTTCACAAATACTATAGTCTGTATTTCCAAAATACCTATATTTAAATCCAACTCCCATGATGTTTGTTATAGAAGATGGACCCTTTGGAAGGTGATTAGAGTGTGCCGTCCTCACCCTCATGCATGGAATTAATGGCTTCATAAAAGGGACCTCAGAGAGCTATGTCACACAGCTTCCCTGTGCAGACTCAGTGAGAGGCCCTGTCCTGAGGAGCAAGCTCTCCTCAGACATGAACTCCACCAAAGCTCTGATCCGAGACTTCCCAGGCCCTACAAGCATGAGAAGTTGGTTTCTCTTTTACATCTTCTGTACAATGTGTGGCATTTTATTATAGGAGTCCAAACAGGCTATGACAGCTAATAAAATCATTAAGCAAAATTTGTATGTTAAAGTTTGAAATTACGAATTGGGTTGCTAGTACCTGAATCCATTCAAACTCTTTGTCTTTGTAATCATTTTGACTTCTGGAAAGAGCCAGAAGTTTGTGGTGTCAGATGGGTTGAGTAAGACAGATGAAGACACACCCTGGGGGTTTTCCAAACCCACCTTCGCGCTGCATGGCACTTGGCCAGGGTGTTCTCTACGGTTTTTACTCTATCTTACAAAGACACTTCCAGAAGAGGCCTTTCAGCATTGCTTCAAAAAGTGGCAAAAATGAGGAGAAAGGTGTGCCTGAAGCAAGCAGTGGTGTTTTGAATGGAGTTAGTGGTAATGTGTTTTTTTAAAAAACATAATTAGTTCAAGAAAAGTAAACACTCACAGTGCTTTTCAATCACCCTTTGAATAACTTCCAGGTTTAATCATGAGTCATCTTACAGACATATCTTTTTCTCACAATTTACCAAATTTGGGCCAACAATGGAGAGTATTGATAAATAGTTCCAATGGCAAGTTTTACTTTGAATTTGAGTGTGAATTTCCTCTCTGCAGAGTAACAGCTTTCCACATGAAAAACAAACCTGTGAAAGGGCTGGCAGATTGAACATTCATCCCCTTCCCTGCTTTGCCATGAATATAAACCAACTGTGTTTCAGCTTACGCAGCTACTCATTTTCTACCTTAGAGCAGCTTTTATGCTAAGAAAATGTCTGAAGAACTTCTATCTCCGGGAAGAAAAGTGTGTTATATGTCAAAGCTGCAATTGTTAGAAAACTGTAATATTTTCAAAGGGTGGGAATCAAGGTCAAATCAAAAGGCTAAGTCCCTTTGCTTTCCTGTATATATTGCTTGCATTTCTCTTTTTCTATTATAATCATGTCTATTTGCTAAAAGGTTATGCAAAATAAATTAGGCTTTTAGAGCACTGACAGCTCAGCCATAGAGAAATCCTTTCCCTTTTTTCACTTTATACGTGAACACCTGCTACACTTTTAATGAGCTTTAAATTATACTTTACACCCATGTAACAAGAATGAATATTGCTCTTTAGTTACAATCAAAGAAAATATCAGTATGACTTGTTGCTAAGAGCAACAGCTTGTCAAAAATGATACTTCCTCCAGTAACAGTGTAGACAGATAGGTCCAGGTTGACAGATGAAAAACATGATGTATGCTACACTGAGAGTTATCAATCTTTTAAATTCTCTTGTCTTCTGTGATTTAAGAGGAATTTGTCATTGTTCCATGGCAATACCTGTATTATTTTCTTCTGCTCTTATCTTGGTTCCTTTAGTCTCCTTGTTTCTTGTAGGCACAAGGATGAAAATGAGGATTTTCATTTTTTCTACCACCTTAACCTGACTAATTTGTAAATAAGATCCAAAGGGTTGCTCAAAACACCCACATACAATGATGTACATCTATTTTGATCAATTTTGATCTAGTTATGTGATCTCTAGTCATTGTCAGGTTTCTTTTTATTGTTTTATTTTGTTTCAGAAAAGAGGATCAGAATGGAGCCATAGTAATTTGGCTATGTGCTTCCACTCATGTGGAAGAAAGACTTCACGGCCAACCAGAATTATTTTCCAAAGTGGTATAAGTACGGCCATTTACTGCAAAATGAGATGACTGAGTGAAAGAGATTTTTAACTAAGTTATAATTTAGTGGAAGTAGCACAGAGGGCCATGGCAGTGGAATGTTGACCATGCAAGGTTTCTTCCAGTGTCCCACACACCAGGATCACAAGCGTAGCGCAATAGCAGAAGGGCACTGTGAGTATCCCCAGCAGGGCCTGTTCCATAGTGTACCCTGCACTGCTGAGCTGAATCCCTGATCCTGCTTACCTTAGGCTGAGTCACACAGTACAGACCAATGCTTTACATAGAATGACAGCTACCTTTGGATTCACTAAGTTGCTTCCTTCAGGCTAAGAATGGATGTGTCCTGGATGTGGTGACCTTGTTATTTAAAATGGCTTTTGAATGTGTAGGTATCATGCACTAAAACCTGGAAAGATGAGAAAACAATAGAATTGAACAAGAAAGAATATATGAAAGTTAGGAGGGAAGGTGAAGAGGACAAAGCAAATGAGATAATGATAGAATGCAGCCCTGTGCCACGCATAATCCCTCCTGGGGAAACAATGCCCTGATTAATTGGAAAAATAGCCAACATAATAAATTCCCTATCTTCAGCTTTCAATTTTCCCATTTTCATAGAGAAAGCTCTTTTAATTTTTGAAAATGGATGCAAATGCGGTAAATCATCTTTCCTTCCTCATGTATTTCCTAAAATAATTTACCTTTGCCTTTATAAGGACACATTGCTACACTCTTTTTCAGAAAGAGAATTTAAATGTCTCATTAAAAAAGGGAAAAAGAAATGCACTTTTTCCTCTTATCACATGTAACAAAAACTTCAAAAAACGTTTAGTTCCAAAGCTCTTCACTATGCAAGCTATCTATTTATACTAATTATTCAAGCCTTGAGAGACTGAAAACCAGAGATAGGATTCTCAAGAGAAAAAACAACTGTGCACGCTATGTGTGAGCTTTCTGGAAATTCACCACTTCCACTTAGAGCAGCTTCCAAAAGAATATCATATTTGGCATTTTAATTTATCGCATAACAATGATGACTGTTCATAATAAAATAATCATAATTGTATTCACAACTATTTCTTTAAGTTGGCTGTAATGACATGATTAAGAATGCAAAAAGGCCCTTATGCACATTTGCTTATTTTCTTTGAAGTTACTAGAATGCAATAAAAAATACTTGAATTAGTATTTGATCTTTCATATGACTGGGAAATCGCACAGAGCTAAAATGTGTTAAACCAAATGACCATTTACTTTGATATTCTGTAAGGTGTTATGTCCAACTCAGGGAAGTTTCTACCCTATTTTCTTACCTTACTGTTTTCTGTATTGCTTTCTATATTCACTAAATGGTTCTTAACTTCCCCAAAGTACTGAAAGTGAAGTTGAAATGTAAATCTGTCATATATATATATATATATACATATATATATATACATATATATATATATGTATATATTTCATATGGTTTTAAAACTTTAGGTAAAATGTAGAGATTTTTGTCTTTTTTTAATAACACCATAGTAATTTTAGATTTTCTTTACTTATCAATGTTACTTGAATCCTCACAATTTGATAAGCAAAGGAGAGGTCTTTCCTTTGAAAATGTAGGTTTTTGTGTTTATCAAAAAATTAAATTTGGAAAACAGCTTGAATACAAGTAATAGAATTGCTTCTTTACATTCATGAGAACTTCATTTATTAAAAATGTTTACTGAATGCAGTACATGATATGTTTGGGTAAGAGAGGCAAGGCCGTTGTAAGTATAGGCTAGAGGGCATGGCAACCAGAAAACAAGGAAAATTTTTATTTAGTATCATTGAGACTTTTACAAATGACAGAATGGCATGAATGAGCATCTTAAGTGAATGTGAAAGCCTGAAAATTGGGGAAAGAGAATGTCACATTGTGATCACCTCTGTAACTCAGCTCTTAGAAGATTGCCTCAAGCATTAAATATGATTGACACACTATTGTAGAATTAATAAATAGAAATGACTACAGTGAGCATATGCCTTTTATTCTACCAAATGGATCTACTGAGTCTACATTGTACAGGTTGATTTCCACATTGGCCTGTGATACAGTGGTACCTCCATTCACAAACTCTTTGTTTGTGCAAACAGTGTGGTTCATAAACAGAAGCTTTTGGAAAAATTTGGTTTTGCTTAGAATCTCTACATGAGCTGACAAATACACCTGTGGCCATCTTTCCCACACCAGCACAGATGTAGCCATCTTTTCTGAAATTATAGAACAGATTAAGTTCAGTAATGGAGGTACCACTGTATTATATCAAAGTTTTCATGTTTCTGAGATTTATTTGCAGGGACTGATACCTTATCACTATAGACTCTCTTATTTCTTGTAAAACAGTTTAATCTCAGTTTTGATGTTGGGGAAACCACCAGCAATAGATTTTGTCCTCTTTCCCACCCTCAACTTACTGAAAACCCCAATACCTTGACTTCTAACACACATAGGCTCATAAGTATAACAATTTTGGATCTTGGGGACCTGTATTCCTGTATGTCTTTGAGTGGCAACATTAACAATTGCCTGGGAAACCCCTGCCGGTTTTGAGATTTATATTGAGTTGCAAATAAAAGGGAGACAGAGAGTACTATTTTATGACAGATCACTCTAAACTATATGCCTCACCCTGGTTCTATTTTGGTCTAATTAAACCAGGTCAATAGTTACTTTTTAAACAAGTGCCACCTGGCAGATATGTATGTAGGTTTTGGGACCCCAGTATTTCATAACAACTTAATAATAGGAAGAAAATGAAGGAGCATTCTAGAAGTCCCTTTATTAAAGTGCTTAACTTTTTAATGATTTCTTGATGCAACAACATTTTAATAGAATGATATGCTAATGGAAATAACATTAACCATTCATAAGAGAATGCCATATTGATTATATAGTTTTATTTATTCTTTAGTGACTTGAAACTTTTTAATAAGATATAGTAATTTCTGTTATCAACCTTTTCAGTGTGTATATGTCTGTACAGTCTTTAAGGATATAATAGGGTTGATAAAAGCAATTGCTTTCTTATTTTTTTTCTGCTACCTTGTCTCTGTGCCATGTGATACTCTTTTGATGTCTTCACAGATTCACAATATCATAACATATTACCACCTAATTAAGAGGTGATGCTCTTAGACTTGTTTTACATAGTTTAGTATATTTCAGTCAGTAAATACACACTGCCTTCTTTCTTTCCTTAAGGACATATTCATGCAGAACAATGCAAGCACAAGGAAGCTTTTCCTTAGTATTGAAATTCAGTAGCGTAGTGCTTCAGGGAATAAAAAGGAAGAGCTAGTCTTTGTACAGAGATAAAAATATATAAGAAGATTGAGAACCAGGTGTAGTGGTACACACCTGTAGTCCCAGTACTTGGGAGGCTGAGACAGGAGGATCATCTCATGTTCCAGACCAGCCTGGGCTACAAAGTGAGCTCAAGGCCAGCCTGAACTGCATAGTGCGACCCTGTCTCAAAAAGATAAAAATAAAAAAACTATAGAAATAGGAGCAATGTTTCTCGCTCCTAACTCCCCTTATGATGAGAATTAGAGGGTCAGAGGGGGAGATCAAAGGACTGAGATAGTGAGAGCTCCTAGATGGGCCCCGAGCCTTGACTTGACTTACATCATCATAGACAATAGAGGAGATTATAAAAATCGACATAGATATTTTAGAAAATCTCAATTCACAAAATTATATGACCTCTTTCTTTGATAAATCTCACAGAAGCATCAAAGCCTTGCAGTGGCAATAGTTTCAGGTTGTGTTTATCAGCTAGGGCTGAGGACAACTCAGAGAACAGGACCCCTAAGATCAGGCAGCAGAACAAGTGTGACCAGCTGGAAGTGATGGACCGCTGAGATGTCCTATGGGTCTCTTGTAGTCCATCATGAAGAAGAGGCAGCAGAATGATAGCATGCACCAAAGAGAACACAAGTTGGCTTCCAAAGAATCAGATGCCAAGATGCTTGTTGCTAGGTAAGAGTAATGATAGAGTGGCTTTCCCTGCAAATTATAGAAGCAAAAAATTTATCAGATATCGAGATGTTTTGTTAATGACATGGACCCTACAGTAAAGGGGCACCTTTGTCCTATAATGAAAGAAATAGTAAATTTTCTGAGCTGAATTTCCTGTAATCTTATGGAATAGTTTCCCATACTGGAAAATCAGTTACTTTATAGACAATTTAGAATTACATTTCCCTTGAAACTGGTGATTGAGACTCAGTCTGTTGTTGTTTGGAACCAGCCATGTGCTCCCCAAGATAGCAAAGCAAAAGAGTTAGTTCTTGGAAGAGTAGGGTGACTTGACAGAGAAGATGTGATACAAGCAGTGACCCCAACTTCCACATGCTCTGCAGGAAGGAGAACCTTCAAAGGTCTGCTTTAAAACCATAATGATGCACAGTAAGGGAGGTAGAAACTAGCATACAATGACTGTCGCTTTTAACTTTAAGAGGAACATTTCTAGTTTGTTCATAGTTAAGAGATGTGTGTAAAATATTTTGATTGGTTGTCTGCATATAAATGGTCCAGCAAATTGTCTTTGTTACTTATGTGTTTCTCTATCGATGGAGGTAGAGCCAGGCGGACTTGTTTGCATCTTGTTTTCCTTTGATAGTGGGAGGCAAAATGCGAAAAGACAGTTGAGGGATGAGTAAGTCGAGGTAGGAATTCTTATTTCAAGTATTAACTTTAAGAACTAGTTAAAAAGTCAGACTCCATTAAAGAGAAAATCAACCAAATGTGCGTAAAATGCACACATACTTTATTTTACATATTTCTATTTTTGTATAAGAGAATGTGTTCTTCTAATCATTCTCATTTGCCTGCTCATTGAGCTGTTCATTCATTTTAAACTGCTCTGCATTTCCCTCCACAAGAAATTCTGAGTGAGTAATTTTGATTAGTAGCTCTTTCTGCATACATATCTTTTTGTTCTGATTTTCAACCATTACACTTTTTCTCTTTATTTTAATGCAGCTCTTCATTTTATGATTCGTGATTTAGATTAATGTCTTTAAGGCAAGGCATTAATGTGGAGATTTGATCATTTTTGCACTGACAAATGTATGAAATACATCCACTGATTCCCTTAATGAGAAATGTCATACCATGGGCATTTAGTAGGTA
This sequence comes from Dinomys branickii, assembly GCA_004027595.1. Lineage (NCBI taxonomy): Eukaryota > Metazoa > Chordata > Mammalia > Rodentia > Dinomyidae > Dinomys > Dinomys branickii. The sequence continues at coordinate 96,460 of PVLD010001163.1, forward strand.
ATTATACATGAGAAAATGAAGTATGTCAATGTCTTTGTTGAGTAAGTCATACATTTCATCTTTGTGAAGGAAGAGGTCTTTGGGAGATGATTGTAAAACAAGGAAAAGCCTCAAGAAGAAGAATTTGAAGAAACACAAGTGAATACCCTTGTCTACACATTATGGCTCCATCATAGAACACTCAAATCTGGCTTTTTTCCACAAAGGCCACATAAAGAATGTTCAACCACCATTCTGGTGGACTGTGTCATAATCTGCCTGGGATTATTGCCAAACAAAAATTCTTTCAAGGAACTGTTAATTTATTGTTTACCTCGTATCCTGAAGGAAGCTGCTGGGAGGCAGTCTTTCAAGTGTCTTCTGGGACAGTTAGGGCTAGTACTTTCTATCTGGCACCCATTGGGCACAGCTGCAGACTATAAAACCGGCTGTACTCACATTTGGCTCCATAAGGATGGAGGGTGCATCCCTCATGGGGCTATCCCCAGGTTCCACCCCACTGCAGTGGTGTTTTGAGATGACCGATGTGAAGAGCCTACACCCCGGGTACTACTTTTAATGTCTGTGAAAGTAATAAATCACTAACTTTATTTGGACTTGTGTCTCCATCGGATTTCTCCCTGTAAGCGGAAAGCCAACTTTGCAGCTGTCAAAAGGCTGCTTCTTAGAGAGAACTTTACTACTTAACAGGTACAGAGAATCAAATTAATTACAATCTAGCATCCTGTGTAAAAGGTTGGACCCATATAGCGGCTTCATTTGTAGTCATCTTTAGGCAAGTTTCTATGCTTTCCTTTATTTGCATCTATGTGCCTTTCTTTAAGCATATGATCTTCCAGTTCGGTAGATAGATTTAGGACTATTTGTTTCTTATCTGTCTGTCTCTTATGGATATTAACCAAAATGATAAACATAGCATGAATGGAAGCAAAATTTTGTCCATCACTTTCGTTTGAGTATTAAATTGTTTGGGAAGAGACACTTTCATGAACTGAGGGATTAATGTGCTCTGCTGACATAGTGAGTAAAGTTATGACTAATCACAGATTTTCCAGCCTCCTTAATATATGTATTTCCATAGTCCTAATACACAGAATTATTATACATTTTTCTCTAACTATAGGTTTATGTCAAAATACGCTCTCTTAGTGCCCTTTCCTTTCCTTTCTCTAAGTATAGACCACTGTTTGTCTATCTAGGCGCATTTCTTTTTTAAAATCATTTACTTCTTTAAAGATCTCATTTAGTTCCTGGTTTTCAAAAATCACATGTATGTGCTTCTTTATCATGCTTGATTTTCTAGTACATATAGTTACCCATCCTACATTTACAAGTAGTTAGCAGCTCCTTCAAGCGTACATTTCAAAACATGGTTCATTATCAATGTCCGTATGCTTTGCATACACATTCATTAATTTTACAACAAATATGTGAATTTCCCAATCATTCCGGAGCCATCATTCAAACCCTTTCTACACTCAACCACCAACTTCCACTCTCATCCACTTGACGAATCTGCTTTACATTTCTAATGTTTTTGAAATGAATTTGCTTTCACTACCAACTGTTAGTGTCCTAATTTAAGGATTCATGGCAGCTGTTAAAATAGACCTTTATCGTCCAGCTTGTTTCCAATATTCCCTTCTCCCATCAGTCTTACATGCTTCTCAAATGTTGGCTTCCAGCCCCCTAACTGTCATCTTCCTGCCTACTCTGCGAAAATGTCAATGTGGCTCTGAGTCGCCCCACTTTCCCCTGGACACAATGACGCTCTTTAGTCTCTGGAGTTATTCATAATTTTCAAAGTTAGTCATGTTTGTTTCATTTCTCTTGGCAGTAATTTTTGTTTGTCAGAGTCTGTGACCTATTCCTGGCCTACGGTACCAAATGAGAAATCATTCTCAGATTTTAGGGAAAAGTTTCACCTATGGAGTAAAGAATATTTCAGCTGAAAAATCATCCCTATTTTAAAAGAATGCATTGGCTCTATGCATGAGAAACTTAGAAACGGTGCAGGTTTCTTTCAACAGTGAAGGCAGATATTGCCAGTTTTGCGTAAAATGGTGCCTAACCATTCCCCAATGTTTAAAGAAATTACTAGTGAATAATTGGGTTTTTCCTAGTACCCAATACATAGAGTGTTTTTTCTTATATAGATTTGCACAGCAATAATGCTTTTTTCATCTTGACTAAGACATAAAATGTTAGAGACTATGTCAGGTGCTAGAAGAAAATTCCATGATGTAAATACTGAACCTAAGAAGGGTGTTACTTTCAGACAAAGGACATATTGTGGTATAACTTTTCCAGTTCAAGATCCAAACTATTGTGAAATTTTTCATCTTACTTTTACAAATAGAGAATTGGTATTACGTATCATAGTCACCTCAGAGAACAATGTTTTTCTCTTCATAAGTTTAGAGTTTTCACTCCTACGAAGCACTTTTTTTTTTTTCTACGAAGCACTTTTTGATTCATTTTTGGCATATCAAAATTGCCAGCCTCACTCTCTTATTCTTTGAGATCATTATAAATAAAATACTGGCTCATTGGCCATAGCACCGAAATACTGGAACAAATGACCTGATAACTGACATAACTAGGGCATGACTGCATGGAAGGTAGCATATACAGTGTGTATGTGCTAAACAAAGCTTTGACTCAAGTTCCTAGTGGAGTAGAATAGGATGGTATGAAATGTCATCACACTACTTGGAAAAATGAGCAACATAAAATATCAAGAATTGTTTCTTTCTGGTCTATTCCACTTAATATGTTTGGCCCAGGGTGGATTGTGAATAACTGAAACCTTGAAAAGTAAACCCATCAATAATGGAGAATTACTGCATTTACACATATAGTCATAGGTGTTCCAATGCATCCCTTTGTGACACTAATTGTCCTCTGTTTCTGCCAAAATAAACTGTAACAAACTTACTATAATATTCAAGGTTCTTCACGAACCAATCACAGCATACATTTCCAGTTTTATCTTCTAAAACTACTAACACTTTTCATGTCTACTCAAAACATAAGTTCTTTATCCTTAAGCATATTTTAGAAGCTTTCTCACATCTACCTGGCAATATTTTTCTTTCTCCTTTTCAGGACTGCCTCTACATTCAAACTTCAGTTTTTTGTATGTCATCTTCTAAGACTGAGTTCAAAAATCACAGTCTACACGAAGTTGCTTTGTTCCTCTGGCTGAAATTGAGAAACTCTCCATCTGTTAAGCACTTACATCATGAGGTAACTTTCTTCTGCCACCTGTCATAGTATCTTGTATTGTGAATCTTTAGGTATGCAGGGTCTTCTTTATCTTTGTAATTTCAATTGCACTTGGCAAAGTACTCATCTGTGTGAAGGTCACAGACAAATGATCTTCTTTATTGGAAACAGGGAAAATTAAAAAATAAAGCTAAAAGAAACTTTTGAAATCCCCTAGCCAAGAAAAGAGGGACATTTGCTAAAATTCTGATTTTCAGGGACAAGTGTTGTGAGTTTGGGATTATATCTCAGAAAATGTTTTATACTTGTGTACCAGGAAATATTTACACTAATGTTCACTGCATCATTTCTCATATAAAAATGACTGAAATCTCTATAGACAGAAAAAAACAATTAACTTTAATTTATACTATTGAACATTCAACAGCCATTACAATACATGAAATGTCTGTATGTATCAAAATCAAGAACTTGATATAAGAAAAAAGTATATAACATAAAAATACAATTTAGAAATTACAATATTAAGAAAAGCACTGTCAAGACAGAGACCTGTATCAAACACATTAACTTCAAGAAGAAACAAGGCTTCAAAACTTTAAACAGTCTTTTCTCTTACTGCGACTAAATCAGCATGTGACACAGAGACTTTATTCTGGCTGTTTTGTGAGTCCCAGTATAGGACTGGTTGCAATAACTGCCTCTAAGTGTCTATGGAAGCTGCACATCATGACAGGAAGATACGGCAGGAAAAGATTCACGTCTAGGCTAGAAGAGAGTGCTGGGTGGGTGTGGAGGGGAAAGGAATGGGCTCCTCAGTCCCCTGTAAGAGCAAGTCCAAGATGACCTAAAGACTTTCAGCAAGTATCCACAACTCCCAACAATACCACCAGGAGAGCACACTATTAGCGTTTGGACTTTTGATGCTCATTGAGATCCAGATCATAGCACTGAGAGGTAATTCTTTGGAATACGTAAAAGAAGGTCCTTTGTTTACCCACATTTTTGAGATATGGATCCGAACCTCTTGATATGATTTAAATCATCTATATAATTACTCTCCAGTACTGCCTTCCCACCTTTCTCACTAAGCAGTTTCTATCTGTTTCCAGCTAAGCATTCCTTGTTGAAGACATTACTCACCCCTTGTCTTAGGAACTTGGCATTCATAGATTTTTAATTTAGTCTCTTATCTATTCAATTTACATTTAATGTACTTCCTATTGAGTGTATATTTTCTTCTGATAGTCTATAAATCTATAAATATCACCCACTTTACAGAGAACCTCTTTTAAGAAAACGTTTTACTCATACTATCTTCTTTGCCTGTTACTATTTATCCCTCCGTTCATACACATCTTTACTCTGTCCTCTATTCTGCACTTTCCTGTCTTAGCATTTCCCAAGAAACTGTTCACAAATCCAGTAAACAATATTTGAAAGTAGTTTGTTTCCTCCAAGTGCTACATGTTGTTTTACTGATACTTAGAAAGATGCTTTTGTTATGGTTTGTATCTAGATGTCCCCCCAACACCTCATGCAGTCATAGGGCAGGCATCCAGCGTTTTTGATTGACTCATGGCCCAGTGGGGTTATGGGTGTGCTATACTCATGGTCCATTGGAATTATGGGAGTGAGTGCTACAGGCACCCCACATTGGGTGTAGGGGGAGGGTTGCCTGCATAAAGCGTAAGAGATGGAAAGGGGCTGGTTGTCTTATCGCCCTCCTTTTGTTCTTGCTGCTTTTGCCGCCTTCCACTGCCATGCACTGTTGCCCTCTACATTGTGGCACCCTGCCTTGGAGCCAGTTGAATATGGATTGAAACCTCCACAAACTGTGAGCTAAATAAACTTTTTCTTCCTTAATTTTGAGTGTCAGGTATTTTGTCTCAGCAATAAGGAAAAAGTAACCAAGACAATTTTTCATACCTAAACATTGCTTTATAATAGTTTTAGCTTAACAGAAAAGTGGGGAAGATAGGACAGAAAGTTCTCATGTGGTCAACATTAATTTCCCTATTAACCTCTCCTATCAATATGGTATATATGTGCTAATTAGTGAAGCAAAATGAAAACATGATCACTACTATTAATAGAGTTGATTTGCTTCTAAAGTCTTGATTAGAATATTATCTTCCAGCTGCCGTGTTCCCTAGGACAAGTTTGGTTTGATTCATCTCCTCAGACTCTCCTAGTATTTTTGGTTACTTGAAAGTTTCAGGAGCTTTGCCTTGAAATTTTGTACAATGTTCCTTAACTGAAATTTATCTAATATTTCTCTCCTGCTTAGCCTGGTATGGTTTCAGTGGAAGACTTCAGATGTAAAGTAGCAGACTCTTCACCTTATATCAAGAGTATATATGAGCAATGTGACTTAATCATGGATCATGGTTGATAATTTTGGTCAAGGTAACATCATGATAAACTTCACTGTTACCCCTTTCCATGCTGTAGTCTTTAGAGGAAAACTTTCACTTTAGAAGTGGAAAGTTTTTCCATCTCCTTAGTGTGAAAATAAATTATATGTAATTTTGTACTACAGAAATGTTGTCTATTTTGTCTGTCTGTCTCCCCATTTATATCAGCATGGATTCATGGATATGTATGGTTTACTTTAAATTAAAACAGTGTTCCGTTATAATGCTGTTACAAAATGTCCAAGCTTCGCTACTGGGAGTCTCTCTGTATCCTTTTGACATATCCAGATCATCGTGGGATTTTCCAACTTTGTGCACACTTCCTTACTTGCCCATACTTCTATAACATGCTGCAGGTATACCTCGTATCTTTTTACCCCAAGAGTAGGGTCAGTCATTTCATCAAGGAGCCCTGAGTCCTGCTGTGTGTGAGGCATATTAGAAACTCATGTGGGTGTTAGGTGTGGCCTCCCTTACCTCTGTTTATTTTGTTTGTTTGTTTTGATTAATGTATATTTGCAGTAAATAACGATCACATTCATCTTGAAGAATGTGTACCTGCACATAAAACGCATTAATTCATTTTGTATCCTCTTTCCTTCCCTCCACTCTTTCTTTCCCTCACCCTTTTATCCACGTAGTGTCTATTGCTTGGGGTGACCTCTCTCCCTGCATTCTGTCTTTTATTTGAAACCTTTCCTTTTCTTCTGGGTGTCTCATTCATCTGTTAAGACATAACAGTAGTAAGATACATCTAAGGTATGAGATAGCAATTGCTTTTTCTAGGCTTCCAAAGCACTCACCATTTGCCTAACACTTTTATATCTCGCCTGAGTTTAGATAACGATCTATAGCAATAAATTGTGACTTAATTAAGTGATGGTGACATACTTCATTCTAGAGCCAAATACAAAGATGAGAACACTGTACACGAAGGGTAAGAGTTTGCTTCAAAAATGAAACTAATCGTAATAAAGGAATTGAAGTTCTGACTAAACCTATTGCTGATGGTACGATTTAGAAGCTACACTAAGTATCAGCACCAAGGGTACTTTTTTAATCAGTTATTTTCAGTCTCCTCTCCAGTGCTTCATGACAATAAATAAGAAACTTATTTTTAAAAGTTTCATTATTCATAGCAGTAAAATACAATATGTAAAAGTCTAGGTGAACTATGTCACAATAACTTAAATTTGGAATAGTTTTTGAGCTACCCATGTTTAATAGTCCAAAGAAGTCTCTTATAATCCCTTTACCATTTTTAACTTCTTATAGTACCATTACCCATTTGTTCAAAAATAAAAATTAACATTGATAAATTACTATCTTCTACAGTGTGGACTTTGTTTAGAATGCTCTGCTTTTTGCTTTCTTTTCTTCCATTGTTTCCTTCCTCTTTTTCTATTTTATGTTTCTTTTTTTAAAATCCATTTTCTCATTCTGCTTAAGGATCTGATCCAGCGCACTGTATTTTCCTTCCTTGTCATATCTACCAGAGCTTCTTAAGGCTTGGACAGCTTCTGAGTCTGGTATTTTTATTTATTGTCTTGATAATCTGGAAGATTCCTGTGCTGAGCCTATAGAATATCTTCCAATGTAGGTTTTCATATTTAAATTATTTACCCTGAAGATTTTAAAATTTTATTCAATTCTGTTTTTAAAGAGAATAAAAACCAATAAAAACAATATAGAACTTCAAAACAAGATGATAGAAAATCAACAATGGTTGTTATATTGCACATTGCTATTTTAAAAGTTAGTGTTCAGATTATGGGATATAGGCATGTAAAATTGATCAAACAATTAGGCATCAACTATTCCTTTCCATAAACCCATAGAAATTAGTAGTAAAATTATGTCTTAGATATCATATATATCTTTTGAGCAGCTTCTTTCTCTTTCACAATATCTATTGTACCTTTCAGATCTCATTTACTCTTTCAGTTTCTTAAACTAGGGAAACATATGATGTTTACACCTGTGAGTCTGACTTATTTCACTTATGAGTATGGTCTCTAGTTGCATCCATTTACCTATAAAGGCCTTGAGTTTATCTTACTTTATATCTGATTTCTACTGCATTATATAAGAATAACACATCTTTTTCATCCATTCTTCAGTTGATGGGCATTTGGATTGTTTCCAGTATTTAGTCACTACAAATTGTGCTGCTGTATGTGTGCACATATATCGCTATGGTGTGATGTTTTCAGTTCTTCTGTCATCAAGAAATCAACTATATTTAACTTTTGAAATTACACTGTTGTAAAGAATTTGAGGAAAGGATGTCACTACTTGGAAGTTCTTTTCTCACCGTGTTCTATCTCAGAGTACATGAAAACCATGTGATCTCATTAGTGATGTTAATATTCACCACTTTGTTAAGATGATGTTTGTTGGGATTCCTTTCTTTTTTTTTTTCTTTTTAGTTAGTTATCTTGTTTCTTTCTTACTGTATTGTGGAAGGAAAGTCACTAGATTTAGAGTCTCTTTGGAGGCTGAAGGTTGGTAAAATGGATTACCACCCTGTATGACAGCAAGTCTATGTCTATTATTTGTAGTTTCTTTACAGGGGAGAATTATGTATCTATTTATTGAATCAATTTATATCAGATCAGACTTATATGTTCCTTATATAGGTTGAGATATAATCCAAATCCACTGCATCAATTTTGTTGCATTAATTGATCTAATTTTTAACATCTGAGGGCTTTTATGAGGTAGTTTGAGTTAATCACCATCTATAGTCTTGCTTTTCATTTTGCCTTTTTCCCAAATCTCATGTCAACATTATCTGTTTTGACAGGAAGTCAATATATATGGACCACTGAATTTCAGAATGGTGTGTGCTAAGAATACTTTTCACTTCTACATGAGTATCTTGTAACCCTACATTCTACCACTTGATTACTCCAAGAAAGTAATTTAACATGAAACTTTATTAAAATACACTTATTATGAGGAACATGAGAACTCATAGAAAATGAAAAACTAAGCCATCAAGCCATCTGTCAGAGAAATCTTGATACATAAAGACTTTCCCTGACTCTTGTACATCACTCCCACTTCTCATATGCTGCTACAAATATGACAGCTGCAAGGGTGATTAGATCTTCACCTGTGAAGCCTAAATTCTCCATGCTTAATATATCATTTTATGTAAAATAACGTATACTCAGGGAAGAGCTGTGTATATTTATACATGGATAAATTTGTGTATTGGCAACTTATATTTTGACACCAGTGCAGAAAGAAAGACTCAATAGGTCACTTGCATTTAGCAGAGGACTTATTTTAATTTTCCAGAAGAGCATGAGTATTTTTATACCTTTCTTAAATTTAAATATTTCAGTTCGTGTCAGGTGACATTTTTAAAGGAAATAATAATAAAACCGAGGCCTGCACCATCCCCATGTCTCATCTGCTTTCTTACAATTTGTATATAGGCCTTAGTTATTATGTATGGTGAAGAGAGCTAGAAAGCTGTATACGGAGATGGTGTGATTTCTTTCTACTTCTAAGCCTTAATATTTTCATCTGTGAAACACGGGAAAGAATCAATATAAAGTGAGCAAAAAAAAAAAAATACCAAGAACAGTACTTGGAATAGAGTGGGTACTTGATCTTCTTTGCTGCCTTTCTTCTTCATGGATAGATGTTGAGAAAATTTTACAGTATAAATAGTACTGTTCAATTTTATTTTTATTTTCTTTTTCTTTGCAATTTTATTTTTAATGTGTGTTAATAGGTTCAAACTTGAATTGATTAAACTTCATATATTATCATTTCTCAGTCTAAGTAAGTAGTTAGTATATTTTGTATAATACTTGGTGCAGCAGTGGTATAAATCTTCCTAAGGTAAAAATTGCACTTAACATTTTTATATCAAAATCCATGAATTTATTTCCTTTAAAAGTTGAAGAAATAGTTATGAAAAGCTTATGGGATATTTACAATGATTCCGGAGAGCATGTTAAGCCATGTATTATCATCTATAGAGCCAAACTTGCCTAGCTAAAGCCACTCTTTGGTGATCAGGGCAACCTATCTGTGTGTTCAGTTGGTCCTGGAAAGCTCACTAATCCCAACCAGAAGATGAGTACCTTTGTTTCTGAAGTTGCTATTTAGCAAGCAAGCCAGGAGAAGTACAGGATAAATGTAAAATGAAATAGGAGCTTCATAATGATGACCATTTTCTAGTCCTTCTACAAGAAAAGAACATATTTCTGGAAGTTTCAACTGAAGCTTCTGTGGAACACATAGGCCTCAATCTTAGGCTGCTTTTTACTACTTTTAAGGCACACTTTGAATACTCTTACTTGCTTTATGTTTTTGTCTGTTTTATGTGAGTATGACTGGGAGAGTAAGGAGGACATAGTAAATTAGTGCCCTCTGACTTTTAATCTCTAGGTTTGGCTCCATTAATTTTCTTTCTGAACCACGCTTGTAAGTCAGGTATCACTGGAAGTCACATGAACTCCAACAGAATTAAAGGAAGATAAACAGGAAAGGAGTTATCTCAGTGAACTTGATCATCCTGTTCTTCTGGAAGAATCAGTATTGTTTCCATGGGTGCATAAGTTTACTAAGAGCTATTTTAAACAGTGTAAAAATCCAGAACCATCACAATAACACCCACTGATGTCCACACATGCTTGGTACATTATTTCCTGAAACTTATGAATATTTATAAATTTTATATATGTCATACAACTCCTCTACTTAAAATACTTTTCAGCTGGTTGAAGAGTTTCAAACACTATGTGACATGGCAGTGGTACTATATATTATTACTGTGGAGATTTATCTATGGTAAATAGGTATTTTTCAATCAAAATTAAAGGGGATATACCTAGGTACTAGATTTATAATAACCAAACAAATAGTTACACTTAAAAGTAAATCCTACATATGAGAAATTAATCTGTGTAAGTTAAATTAATGAAATAGCAGCACATTTCTTTTGATCTGTTACATGTAATACAGCTTTGAATATTAAATAGTTCAACAGTCACTTTCTATTTGTATGTGTGTATGTATAAACAACATGAAAAACAAGAAATACTCAGAAATGATCTTAATCTACACATGTTCTGATAACTTGACTAACTTTATTTCTATTTGACTCAGTCATTATATTTAATACCTTATTTGGTTTTAACCATAAATTTTAAGGAAACATAAAAGATTTTTCTTTCAGGAATAAGAAGCTGTATGCAGTGTATAAATAACAATATTAATGTTCTTGTTTCTGTTTCTTAGCTCATAACAATAGTGTGGAAAGAACTCTCAAAAGTTATTAATATTTATTTCACAACTGTTGGCATGTTTTCTTATATGACCTTAACAATTATTAAATGGATCAAAAATTAGTGTGAGGAACAAAACTAATACTGCAAGTGATAGAGAGAAGAAAGATATTCAAACAATTATAAATTATAACAATAAAATAATAAATCCACCAAAGAATAAAGTGCTCTTTATTCAAACTGTTTATAGTGCACATATTTATGCTATTTTTTTTTAAAAAAGAAAACAATTGTTATATCCAGGATGTTTAACATTAGTCCCCATTTAACTTATTTCCCTCAGTATAGCAATAAGAATACTAGTGCTCATTTTAAGTTCATAAATTTTTGTATTTGTTTTTACACATTTGACTCTTACAAAACTGAAACTATGGGAAAAGAGATCCAGAAATATTTCTATCCTCCACCATCATGCACCTTAAATGTAACATAGTGTGTGTTTATGATCAAAAGTATTGTTATACTAAGTTTTGTTATACTGCCTTCTAAAATTAACATTTTTCTAGGAAACAATCATATATATATGTGTGTGTGTGTGTGTGTATATATATATATATATATATGGTAAAAGTTGGAATTAATTGCTTCTTTTATCAACACATATTTGAAAAAGGTTAGAGAACAAGTGACCAATGTAGTATAATGCACTGAGTTGGAAAATAAGTCTGTCCAAAGAGTGAAAAATTCTCAAGGGACAGCAAAAGGTAGATGTAGCCAAATTGTGCCCTCTGAAATAACAGTTTGGAACAGGATAGTCTTCATATGACATCTACCAACAAACCCAAAAGGACTGATAAAATTAACTGATCTTTAAAATAAGCTCAACTTATTTCAGGAATGAAATCTATAGGTGTTGAAATTCATGAAATATTTTAAAGATCACTGTATTAGAATATTTACTACATTAGAATCTGTTGCTATAATTAAACTCAGGCGAGTTTAAAGGAACACAGGTGTATTTATCTCACATCACATTCTGGGGATGGCATTAAGGTGAGGGCACATGCAAAGAGGAATCACAGAGAAAACAGGAAACCTGAGCACAGAAAGGAGTCAGGCTGTGGTTTAGTCAGATTTCCATTACAGTAAAACAACTGTTAGTATAATAACCTTAAGAGAAGGCTTACTTTGGCCTACCATTTCAGAAATTTCTGTCTAGGACTGAATGGCATGATTTCCTTGAGCCTATGGTGAGGCCATATGTGGTGGTGGGAACTCATGGAAGAATAAAGTACTCATTTCACGGCCGGCGGGAAGCAAAAGGAGAAGATGAGGAGTTACTAGGTTCCCATTATCCTCCACAAAGTCATATTCCCTGTGACCTACCGCTAGGTCCCACTTCCCAGTAATGCCATGGGACAGGGAACAAGCCTTTCCATATGGAAAATTTGGTACAAATTCACAATCCAAACTATAGTGTGTTTGCCCTTTTACAATACCATGTTATGAGAACTAACCAAGATGCCACAGAAATCAAATCAATTTCTCCTGAAGGCAGCACCCTCTCTGACCTAATTACTTCCCATTAGATGTGACCTCCTAGAGGTCTAATCACCCCTTAACATTGCCATAACAAACAATAAAGTGCCCCCTCAAACCCTTGGTAAACAAACCACATCCACAACATAGCAACCATATTCATATACACCTGTGGTGATTAATTTTGAGTGTCAGCTTGATTGCTTTGAGAGATACCTGGCTGATTAGTAACACAAACTTGTTAATGTGCCCAGGGAGGTCACGGGATAACTTGGGACTCTGTCTGGTAGCTACCCATGTACTCTGACTCTTTCCAACCGAGTCTCCTTGCCACTTCTATGAGTTGGGCAGTTTTCCTCCACTGTTCTTCTGCAATGATGCTTCAGCTTTGGAGTCAGGCAACTGTGAGTTAAACCCTCAGAAACCGTGAGTCACAATAAGCCTTCCTTCCTTCAAGTTCTATAGGTTGGATACGTTGTTTATATTAGCAACAAATGCTGACTCCTACAACATGTATAGAAATGTCCTTCTCAGGACTTATTATTTTTATTTGTTTTATTGAAAATATTTTATAACTATTCCAAAACTACTTCTGAAATATAGTTCTAGAAACTAGAGTCCTCATTTATTGTTTCATTGATCACTTTGTGAAAGGATAAAGAACATTCCTTGGAGATTTGCACAGAAAATGCTAATATCTCTTTCCATGACTGGGAAACAAGAATTTATTTCAAAATTCAATTTCAACTTTCAAAATCCCTGGTATCTGCATAGTAGAAAATATTTGAAGTAATATTTCCTTTAAAAAATTATCTGGTCTTTTAGAGGCAGACTGTAAGAAATATTGACTCATGGCCGTGGAACATTCAGCACTCATGAAAAAGTAGCTAACTCCAATGCCCAGAAGCCAATGCTTATCTCCAAAATACTGTATGCTAATATCACTTATTATAGCCAGTAAAATTCTTTATATAAAGTGTTGAAACATAGAAAAGGAAAACAAAGATTTATTTTGTGAAAATAAGTTATCTGTAAAATATGATGAAAGTTGTTCAATATGATAACAATAACAATATTATAACAATATGATAAAATTGTTCTCTGTTCTTTTGAAAGATTGTACTTAATTATCTAAAAGAATTCTGTAGTGATAATATACTTCCGTCTATATTTATGTGCTTTCACTTAAGGGATATCATAATTTAAGAACATGTGTTTTTGATATATCCCAAAATACACAGGACTTCATACTTTAGATATGTATTTAAAGAAAAAACTAAATGGTTCTGTGAAAATTGTGCACCCACTTGATAAAAGATTCATTGGACTCCTTCCTCTTTTTTATTCTAGGATCAATTCCAAAATATTTGGAGAACTGAACATTATTAGCACTCTATGTGAATATGAAGAAAATTAGTGTGATGTTTTACCTAGGTAATTATTAGGATGAGAGACACCATAATTAGTTTGGTAAAAACCAAACAGCAAATAAAGAAATTATATAAAATAGACACTGAACTGACAGAAAAAAATTATGGTCTCTCTCACTTGTAATGGAAGGATATCAAATGAAGGTTTTGTTTTTCTAACCCAAATGGCAATATACAAAAATTATGACAAAACATTTCGTTAATGGTTATTTGGAGAAAGGGGTACCCTTATATAATTTTGTGGAGGTAGAGAAAAAAGAACCATGGATATAATGAGGGTTTTATGAAGGCTGCCACCATCAAGGCAGTTATGAAGTGAATGAACTATTTGTTCCAACTTGTTGAATCTGTCACCAGCATGTATTTGCAAAATATTGTGTTATATTTACTGTGAACTTTTTAAAAAAGCAGCAAATGATTAAAAACAATTTACTGTCTTTACATAGTGAACTGAGAATTTAAGTCTTATGTATAATAAAATGGGGGTACACTGCAGTGGTGAGAAACAAGGATAATGATCTTTATGTGGTGATATGTTACCATTTCTATATTTATAAAGAAAAATGCACCATATAGAATATCTTTTTTTTTTTTTTTTTTTTTTTTGGCGGTACTAGGGATTGAACTCAGGACCCTGCGCTTCCTAGGCAGGCGCTTATTCCACTGAGCTATATCCCCAGCTCCAAAAACACTTCAAAGCAAAAACAATCAAAAGAGATAAAGAAGGCCACTACATACTAGTTAGGGGAAAGCTACAAGAGGAAGAGGTAACAATCCTAGAATATCATATTTTTCGTTTATGTATTTAGAGAGTGAAAGGTAATCAGAGTAGACAAGATGGAAGCCAGCCTTTGCTACGTATCATATTGTATAGTTTCTAATGTGCAAACTTTTAATTTAATCAAACAATGTATGAAATTGAACCAGAAAGTAAAAGCTTCCTAGCAATTGAAACTAACTGAATCAGGATTGATTTAAAGTATACTTTTATATCTAAGTGAATTTAGAGCATATGCTTTTCTGTTCAAAGTTAGATAAATATGCTTAGAAAGACTGAACTGCACAAAATCTTGAAACTCATTCAGTCCTCTTATTTTATAAGCAATACTGTGATGTTATTATACTGAAAGTAATTTACTTAAAATTATATAAAGTGTACTGGTAAGATTAACTTTTTTGAAACTCAAATTTTCTTGTAAAGAAATATTTAAGCACAAAATAAAAGATTGATTAAATTCCCATATTATCAGATTTGAGTGAAATATACTTCGAGAACTCAAAACTTCATTGCATTTCTAAATTTTATTTTTTACTAACTTTGTCCCCTGAAAAGGGCAAATATGCATGGTAACTGAAAGTCAACTGAACTGTGACTACTCTAAATACCGTTTACCACTGAAGGCCAGCTTCCTTAAACAATAGCTGCAGGAAGCTTTGCAGATTAGGTGAAATATTTTGTGACAGAATCCAGGATGTTACAGAGAAAAATGAGTTACATCAAAAGAAAACAGATACAACAAAGGTGACTATACAGCCCAAAGAAAATACTTTTATGAAAAATGTTGAATGTCTGGAAAGTGTTTTTATGTAGAAAGCAGTTCAACTAACAAAAGAGTTCAAGGTACTAAGCCACTGACTGCTACTCCATTTCCCTAAACTGAAGTCCCTCCAGCCATGCCTCCATTTCCTGGGCAATCCTGGGGGGCCGCTCACTGAAGGAGGAGTCGCCTCTGACTCCTACACTGCGTGGTTAAAATGACTGGAGAACAATGCCATTATCTATTTGAAGTATCTCATTGATTTTAACAGTTTTAAAGTTTCTCCCACATTTCCGGTATAGGATTTCCTGCTTGTATGTTCTGGATGATTAACCCACTTATATATTGCTCTGACTAACTTGATGGAAACTAAATAAAACTTAAATAAGTAGCTAGTCATTTAATTTCAAAGGAAATAGCTGTCAGTAATCAGTGTTAACCTCATATAACCCACATTATATATGTTGTTTAACAACCTGAAAGTTTAATCCTCATAGAAATTTCATGACAGGTGCAGTACTGTTATGATTCCCATTTTTCACATAAGAAAAAAGAGTCAGAAAAGTAAAACACTTAGCCAAGTTTTTATCAGTGGCTGAACGAGGAGATGAGCTCTGCCTCTGTGCTTCCAGCGCCTGTGCTCGGGGCCACTCCTGTATCATACTCTTGTAGGTACAAGACTCCGCTCTTTCAGAAGAAAACTATTTTTGATCTTCATATAAGCTTTTAGCTAAGTTGAGAATATTAAAAACATCCATTTTACATTGTTATTTACTTTGTAAAAGTCAAATGTGACCACAAAAAGAAATACTGCCAGTTTGTCCTCTTTTATTGCACTGATTTGTCACAGTTAACTTCTGTAAGAGACTCACTGATGCTGCTTATACAGTCTTGAGCCCATTATGAATACATATGCTTAAAATGCCATTACCGGTCTCATGAAAAGAAGTCCTCAGGTGATACTAATTGATAGATTCTTACTGTTTTGCAGCAGCTTTTTATTTCCAAACACATTAAAGTGTTATTTCAATAGATATAGTTAGTGGTAGTGGTTCCTTTTACGGTATAATTTGACAGTATGTAACATTCATAGAGTTTACATAGCATAAAGATACCTTTGCTTTGTTATCGGTGGAGATTTTTGAAGTTATTCCTTTTACTAAATCTTCTAGAAAAACTAAAAATTTAAAAGAATGTATTAATGAATTAATATTAAAGATAATTCCAAATTCTTTACATAGCACGATAGTGCACTCACATATTCTTTAATATAAATCACAGTCCAAAGCAAAATATTACACAGACATGTATAGATCAGTGTTCAGAATGATGTGAAGTTAATGAGCACTATCAGGAAGAATGAACAAATTTACCTCATTGTTGTGCAATGTGCTATTTTAAACAAACTGAGTCAAAACAAAAAGCTTTGTTAAAAAAGACCTTCTATTTTCTAGACCCAGTGGGAGAATATGTAATATGCTCTTAAATAATTTCTTCTTAAAAGGGTAAATTTGTGATAATTTATATAAATACGAAATATATGAAGCAATTAATTTTAGAATAGGTTGCCCAGTTAACATATTTCTTATAAAGCTATTTTACAAGAACTTTACATCATTGGATTACATACTAATTTGAATCTGTGCATCAACGAAATATATCATGGAATTATGTTGTGTTTTCACCGACATGATTTATGCCTGACAAATATTATTTTCATGTGCTCACATACACACACTGAGATAAAATGGGATCTCTTGAATATATTAATATAATTATCTATCATTAACGTTATAATTATCTATTCTAACCCTAAATTCCCATGTGGCATGCATACTTGCACCAGAAGGTAAGTGTTACATTTCTTAATTTGTGGTGTTTTTAATTTGACTGATTAACTTGTGCTTCTTTTGAATTTCAAACAAAATTTTATAATAACCTTGTTATAAGTGACTTTTTTTAACCGTAAGTAGGCATAAAAATAATGTAGATATCTAGCATATTAGAATATGACCTCTAGCTAATGAATTTAATTAAATTGGATAACACTGGGAGAAAATTTACAGAGAAGGTTCAGAGAGCTCACTGCCTGTGCCAGTTGCAACACATTCTGTAAGGCTGTCAAAATCCTCACCCCCATTTTATGGATGGAAAAGTGAGTTCTGGAAAGTACAGGAATTTGCCAAGCTCATGGAGCTCAAAACTTGCATTCAGACTTCAAGGCCTCTGTCTACTCCCTCCCACTGGCATGTCATAGTTATTCATTATAAATAAACATTTTATTATTGGACAAATACAAGTTTTGTATTTGTTTATCACACTCTTAGCTTGACACCTTTTCAAAGCTAGATGTGCAACTTTTTGACAAAACCAATCACACTATTTGTTGGTCATTTCTACTTTATTGTAGAAAGTATGACGTTTCTGTAGTTCATTTCTTGACTAGTCCTTTAATATTAGGTGATTTAATTTTTTGAATTCTTTGTATATTCTAAGTATCAGTCTTCAGTCTGAGGAGCAGCTGGCAATTTTTTTCCCAGAGTAGGTTTTCTCTTTACTTTGGTGATTGATTCTTTGCTGTACAAAAGCTTTTCAATCTGATATAATCCCATTTGTTGATTCTCGCTATTTCTTGTGTGATTGAGGTTCTATTTGGAAAATCTTTTTCCTACTCCTAGGTCTTCACACATTTTACCTATTTTATCTTTCAGGAGGTTTAATGTTTCTGCTTTAATGTTTTGATTTTTGATCCATTTTGATTTTAATTTAGTATATGGTGAGAGCTAAGGGTCTAATTTCATTTTATATGGATTTCTCCAAGAATTGAAATTAGAAATTTCACATGACCCAGCTATCCTGTTGCCAGGTATCTTCCCCAGAGAGTTTATCAACATATGTTGCAGTGATACTTGCATATTAATGTTCATAGCAGCATAATTTGTAACAGAAGCAGCCTGTACACCCATTAACAGATGATTGGACAACTAAAATGTGATATCTATATTTAATGGACTACTACTCAGCTAAAAGAATGACCTATTTGAGGCATTTGTAGAAAAATAGATCTACCTAGAATCTATAATGTTGAGTGAAATAAATCAAGCTTAAATACCATACGGTACTAAATGAAGCAAACTCTGAACAAAGAAAAAGGGTAAAAGATGGATAGAAAGGGGCAACGGGACAGATCTTGTCCAATAAGGAAAGAGCTCAGGGAGAAAGGTGAGGAGGGACAGGGGAAATGAGATGAACAAAGAAGTGCAATGTGCATAATCCTAATAACTACAGTCAGTGTAAACGTAATCGCTATGACAAGAGCTAAGACAAATAATATCAACAAACATGAGAAAGGTGGTAGGGGGAGCAGTGGAGGGGGAGATGGAAGGAAGGGGAAGGGGGTTAGGAAAAAACCAAGCTGTAATACGCACACATAACCACTCTCTAAGACGTGTGTAACCTGTGTGAGCCGCAAATGTGTACCAAAAAACATAAAATTAAAAGAATTTCACTATACAAAATGTGTTACTAAATTTTGAAATAGAACATTTTGTGAATTGTCTCCTACCCTGTGCATCACTTAGACAGTTTCTCCTTCAACACAGTAACAAGTCACTCTTAGTATCAGTATGGGTGTGTGTATGTGTATGTGTGTGATATATATCCCACGTCTCCTGCTGGGCATACTATCAATTACTGTGCATACTAGAATTCTTCATCATTTCTAGGAGTGGATAAAGCAAGAGTGCTGGCTACAGCGTGTAACTGGCTAGGGCGCCCAAACTAGGCACGGCTTTTACGTAAGAGGTGGAAGATATTTTAATAGAATCTCTCTGTATCTATTTTTCATATAAGTAATATAAAAAATGGCATTACAAGATCCACAGTCCACGACTGCCATGCTTATGCCCAGGAGAAAAGGAACACAGATCATCATGACTAAGAACTATAAAAACTGGTTGCCAAAATCCTCAAGTAGATCATTACTTTTGTCATTGACGCTTTCATGAAGATCTGGACTAGGATAGCAAGGTTATCTAAACAAACTGTATTTTATACAAATAAATAATAGATCATAACACTTTAAATCCCTGGGTAAATTTGAAGTGCAATATTAAAAAATATATAGTCAGTGTAGGTCCTTTTCATATTTCACATGGTTTCTTCATAATATATTATTTTCTTTATTGACCCACAGGGAACCTTCTTGATCAAAGCGCGGAGGATAAGCAATAACAATCAGGCATTCTCTATGGAAGGCTGAACCTAAGCTGTGAATTATTTCTCTTCACATGAGTTTAGTGAATAGGTATCCTTGAAGCTATAATGTCACCTTCGCATAACATTCAAACAAGTCACTGAATGTCATTTTATACATTCTCGATAAATGATTAGAATGAAATGCATTCATTTATGTTAGAAAATATTGGTTACTTTTATTTACCCAATTCTGCCTTATTATTTATTATACTCATACCATAAAAATACGAGGTAAATATCAGTAATATAAAAACATTAAATTTTATCTTTTCTCTTTAAAATAAAATGAAAGAAAGCAAACACAAAAAAGCAGCATCATATCATTATATCATTGACAAAATCAGAGTTCCACTGTCTCATAATATATAGTTTTAAAAATCTATATTTTGGGTTTTCGTTTTTCTCCACAATGCTGAGGAACTCTTTATACTAGCATTGCTGGGAATATGAGTGTAACAAAATTTTTTACTTTATTTCTGTGACATATGAACATTAAAATACTTAGAATGCATCATATGTTGCCTATTCATCTTTGATTTTAGGTAAATTGATAAATGAATGTAGTTATATTTATAAACAAGCAGTATCCTGGATAGTACATTCTTTTTCATTTGACTTTATGCTTTATTTACTATTACTATGAAATTTTTCAAACATACAATAATGTAAAATAAAAAGGCCAAACCTGATGACCAAACACACACACACACACACACACACACACACACACACACACTTCCACCATATAAGCTTAGGTAATATATTTTGCTACACATATACTTAATTTTTCTGAATTATTTTAAATTGTAGACATCATAGTTCAGCTCTATATTATATATGTTCTTTTTAGAAATAAGACACATTCTTATATAAGCATAGATCCATGTTCACATCTAAGAAAACAATTTTTATGTAATTTTAGGCCATACTTAAACTTTTACAAGTTTTATTTCTCTTTTTATAATTACTACCTAAAATATAAAAATTCATACTCTTTGTTTTGCCTCTTTTTCCAAATTTCTTCCATCTATTTCTTATAATTATGTTCACCATAATAAAATTTTTCCAGTGTCAACAGTTTGTCTATAAAAGATGGGTATTAAGATAAATAAATAAAATATTCAGGAAAAGTGACCATGTGTCCATAACTCTTCTCTTGGCTCTCATGGGAAGCTGATTTATGAGGAGTACCCTAGGGTCATGTGTAAGGAGTGACAGCATTAGTTTGGGTAGAGAAAACAGTTGAACAGAGAAGCACTTTTGCTGGAAACATAGGCCCCAGCTGGTCCTACAAGCAACACTAAGGCTGGGGTGATGCTTCAGAGGTGTCCTTCAGGGGCCAGACCTTGCTGTCCCTACTTGTATATGCTTTTGCTTCATGGTAGGTTGTTTGTAAATTTGGGACATGGCAGCTGCCTTGAGCTGTAGGAAATCCCTGGGAAATGACTTCACTAAGAACTCTCAGAAGCCAACACTCTGGGACACTAGGGGGATCACTTGGGCCTGGCGGGGATATCTAGGCTCCATACTGCAACACCCACAGTGTGGTCAGCTGAGTGGAACTGGAATGATCTACTCAGTGCCAACAGCGGTCAGAATGCTAAGTGAAAAATCCAGACACAGAACATTTACTATCATATATTTTCTCTTATATAAGAAACTCAACCTATAATAAAGAATCTAAAGAGCAAAGTGAAAGGTAGTCGATATGTAACAGGAAGGTAGAACTTTTACAGATGGGAAAGGAATGGAGAAAGGGAGAGGAGAATACAGGAAATAAAAAGGATTTAAGTAAGATATGCATATGTGCCAATTCCCAAGCATGAATGTATCCATGATGTATTGAAAACATGTACCAATAAAAGAGCCAACAAGCCAAAATGAAGATAACAGTCCACCCTTTAATGACGTTAAAATAAACTAAGCAAGATGCTGAACAGGAGAAGCTTTGGGATTCCCCAGTGTTCCATTTTTTAATTCATGGACATGGTAAGAGTGTGGAGGAACAGCAAAGCCACAGGAAGTGTCTTGCAGCTAAGACAAACAGAAACGAAGCCCCCTGCAGAAATGCTTGATCTTCCAATCGAGGGGGAAAGGAAGAGGGAAAAGGCTAGAAATGGTGAAGTTCTAAATACTCAGAAATGGAGGGCCTGGCATTGCATTGCACAGATGAGCAAGGGCAGCCACTGGGCACAGAGTTTGGCTTCGCTTCAGAGATGACAGTGGCCTGGGCTGTCTCCAATCCAGTGCATCCCTCCCTATATGCCCTATCAGAACAAGCCTTCATAATTGGTTATGGCCAAGCCTGGGAAAGTCATACACTGACTTTGCAAAGTGCCAGAGTCATCACACTACATATCACCCAGGATCCTCCTTATGCTAAACTTACCTCAGCAGATTTGAAAATCTGTCGGGAAATGCAAGTCCAAGTTAGATGTTTAGTGTTTATTGAGGTTGGTCCAAGAAAACTGACGTGGGGTTTCCCTGGTAAGGAAAAGTCAAACTGTCCAGAATCCATGGTCATGGAGTCCCCTTCTGAAGCATGTAGGCTACAGCCTCTGAGAAACATTTGTCCTCAGAGCTATGCCAACAGCTGTGGGAAAGTTTAAAGACAGCCTGTGAAAGACCTTGTGTGTATCTTCAGGTGGGGCTGGAATCAGTGGATGACCTGACATTATATCATCTGCCCGTCCATTACTGGAGAGATCATTATCAATTTTTTCTTAAATGATTGTGCCTAGGATTCTCTAAGAGTGTAACCTGATGGACCAACATAGTTGAGGTTTCCAGAGTAGGATTCAGAGCTAATAGAATTGCATGAACTTCACAGTAAAGATGCTGGAGGAGACTGAAAATTAATTAATTAGTGAATGGTGCTTGGAATTGAACTTAGGCCCTTGTACATGCTAAGCATATCATCTCCTGCTGAGCTATCACCCCAGAGACTAATAAATGAAACAGAAATATTTAATTATATCAATTAAAGAAATGCAGCTCTTGCATGTAAACACATACAAACTCCCCATGTAGTCACACTCGGCCACTACTCCCACACATGTACACACACACTTCAACAGCAAACGATATTCTGAATAATAATAAAACATTTTCCAAATTAGGAGGAGAGAATGTCCTTTGAGAATTATATGAAAGTACATTTTCAAAGTATAACAGAGGGGAAATACAAATGCATGATTCCTGAGGTTTAATTTTCAAGAGGGAAATGTACGCAGAGTGTAACATTTGAGTATGTAAAGATAGATCACTCTGAATGAAAGAGTTTATCACACCCATGGAGTGCTGTACAACACAGCGAATCTCTGGCATTACTTTGTAACTGAGGATAAAATACATGTTCTTATACATTTGCTTATGACCATAAGAACACAGGGGGATACAAGTTTTTATTTAATTCCTAAATTAGTAATACAGCCAGGGGTGTGGGTGTATCACATGGCTAAAAATGAGAAGCATGACACCTTCAAACCAAAGACGAATGTGTATACTTATACATATTATATATTATATATAATATATATATTTCCAAATACATGAAATTTTCTTCATTTTTTCCTGCTCTTCATATTTTGGTCCAAAAATATCTTCTCTATGACTCAAACCTTCACTTGTGCAGGCTTGACAGCCTAGTATCTAGTGAAGCTTAGCAATTAACCAGTAGATATTTGAATTGAATACGGGTCCTATGGTTGTCACAGCAGGGTTTGCAGGTAATCTGTTCAAGGCAGTTCATTTTATCACACCGATTAAACCTTGAATCTTCCTTTGGTGAGCTTTTCTCACCCATTCACTTGGAAAACTGTGATTAATAAGGAGGGGACTGAGAGGTAGAGGGGAAGCAGAACGACCGAAGGGGAAGGAGAACTGGGCATGAAAGGAATTTACCTGGGTGATATACAGGTACTCACTCCCCAGAAGCAATGGAAACATTATGTACTGCAAACATGCACTAATAAAAATGAAATTTTTAAAAGAATTTCCATAAGGATAATAGTTTTTTCTTTACAGTTTTTGCTGAAATCAATTTTCATTTTATATATTGGGATATTCTTAGGTGACATATATATATTTAACCTTTTGAGACAGGGTAGTCTCATTATGCACTTCAAGGTGGTCTTGAACTCATTTTATAGCCCAGGCAGGTCTCGAACTCAAAATGATCCTCCTGCCTCAGCCTCCCAAGTGCTGGGATTACAGGCATGCATCACCACATCTAGCTGTTTATATTTAGAATAATTATATTTCCAGTATGTCTTGATCAGTATCATAATTATTATTTTGAATCTTGATCAGTATAATAATTATTATCTTTACCTTAAAATCTAGATTGCATGCTTTTAGCACATCTCTAGTATACATCTGGGAGAAAGTACTTTTTAAAAATATATTTCTACTTGCAAACTTTCTGCTCCTCATTTTTGTAGTATATATTCACTTATATTTTATTCTTAATAGTCAGATCAGTAATCATCTGCTAAGTGAAATAAATTATGGAGTTACTTGGCATTAAATCTGTCATTTTATATTTTTCTTCTTGCTTTAACAATTCTTCTTTTCCTTTAATGAGTTATATTTTGGAGCATT
Source organism: Dinomys branickii (assembly GCA_004027595.1). Classification (NCBI taxonomy): domain Eukaryota; kingdom Metazoa; phylum Chordata; class Mammalia; order Rodentia; family Dinomyidae; genus Dinomys; species Dinomys branickii. The sequence goes on from PVLD010001163.1 coordinate 120,720, forward strand.
CCAAATTTTTAGTAATTTTTCATCACTGGCTTGCTAACTATTTTTCTTCTAACCCTTTAAGACTGGAATTTATCATTTCATACTGGCTTTGTTACTATAAAGATAAATATTTTACCTTTTTCTCCCAAAAGAATATGGATTTTTATGGAAAAACAGTAAAACAAAATTTCATAACAAAATAGCAGACTAACAATAATTAATGCATTGCACATTGTTGCCTTTAAAGTAATTATTCAGGGTATAAGATATGGGTATTAAATTTCTCCAATTGATATTAGCACAAACCTTCCTAGTCAAGAATCTGGGGGACACTAACAGGATAAGTGACCTGCATGTTTCCCACGTCCCTTCTGTAACTTTCTCCTTTCCACCAGCATAGTTCCTTTGAGTTTGTCTTACTTTTGAACTGTTTTAATCTGATGTGTCTACGCCTAGTGAATTTGGATTTAATCTGCTTTGATTTCTTTGAGCTTCATTTCATTCCCAAAGAAGAAATAAATTTTTATGTTTCTTTTCTTTCTAATTGTTCTGTTTCTGAATCAAATTAAATGTATTATTATCATTATTATTATTGTATTCTCACAGTTATATTTCTTTTCCCTCTTTCTTTGTTTTACTGGTGTATAATGTCCTTCTGAAGCCGGTGTAGTGATTCACGCCTTTAGGCTGAGGCAGGCAGATCACTGAGAGTTCAAGGCCAGCGCAGGCTACAGAGTGAGTTAAAGGCCAGGCTGAACTGCATAGTGAGATCTCATCTGGAAAAAGACAAAAACACACTTCCTTCTTCTCTCCCTCCCTCCGCCCTTCGTTCTGTCTTCCTCTCTTCCTTCCTTCCAGCCTTCCTTCTTACTCCCCTTCCCTCCTGCTGAGGACTGATCCCAGGGATGCACTTCCGTCAGGCACACGCTACCACCCAGCTACATCCCCAGTTCTCCCAGTTTTTATTTTGAGTCCCGGTCTTATGAAGTCACACATGCTATATTTTGCCTTTGCCTCCTCTGTCTCAGCCTCCATTGTAGCTGGGATAATGCTTAGCTGCGACCTCTCCAGTTGGGTTTTTTTCTTCCCAGTTTACTTTTCAGTTCGTGTTCACTTAATTATCCGTTGATCGCAACTAGTGAGTTCTCGTTTTAATTACTCTTTCTTTAGCTTTCATGTGTAAAATTCTATATTAGGCTTTTAAAGACAGTTTCAACTTCTCTTTCCAATTTATGATTAGACATTTGGCGCACTGAGGGATATGTCCCAGCAAACTGTTGCATCCATCTCCTATCTAGTATATATTGCCGATTGTTTCATTTTCTTTTCAGATATGTAATTTTCATCTATTTGGTCTGGTTATTTTTGATTCATTAATGGATACACCTGATGAAGTAAATGCAGAAATATTATAAAGATATTACCTGAACTCTGAAAGACTTTACACTGGCTCTGAGAGCCAAATGGAGATCCTGGAAATCCTTTGGAGCAAGGTGTGGTGTGTTTAAACCTATAGATTTGTTTGTTTCTTTTTGTTTGTTTGTTTGGCGGTACTGGGGATCGAACTCAGGACTCTGTGCTTGCTAGGCAGGCGCTTATTCCACTGAGCTATATCCCCAGCCCTTGTTTCTTTCTTTGAACCGTCCATATGTGCCACAAAGTAATTCCGTGTGAGCCTCATTGAGTTTCACAGATGCTGCATTCCCAGCTTTTTGGTTGACCCTTTAGAATCCGCTGGCTGCCCTCCGGGATAAAGTTGTGTATAACATCAAGTTCTTTCTTTATATTTCCCCCCGAATGTTGGCACCATAAGTCTTCACACCCGTGTGTGCTTCTTCATTAACATTTTCAGTTGACTTTTTATTTCTCTTAAGGTTTTCTTAAGTTTTCAATCTTTTCTTTTTCATTCTAGATTCTGTACTTTCATTCAGTTTCAATCTTCTAATCTATTGATAATCATTTTACTTGCTTTCCATTTTGTTAGTTAGGCAATCACTTTTACTAGCTAGGAGTTTTTACTTTTGATTTGTGAATTGTTTCCTTTTCATAGTATCCTGCTATATGCTTGTATAAATACAAGAATGTTTCTGGCTCCCTGTGTATACTAATAAGAATACTTTAATTTTTTTTTTCATCCTGACTTATTTCAGTTTTCTCCAGGGATATATGTTCTGTTTTATTTTTGTATTTCTCCTTCTTTCCCTCAGCAGAAATTAAGAGATGCTGGCAGCAGCCCTAATTCTTGTTTTCTGCAATATCACAGCTTGCCACTGATATTTGCCTTGGGATCATTAGGACCAGTGTCATCATGTCTTTTATTTCTGTTTATTTGATAACACAAAAAACTCAGAAATCCCTCATTACCCATAATGCCCTGGTTCTGACACACATGCCCCTCTAAGGATCACTCTTATGATCACCTCTAGGATTTGGTCTCTCATCAATAGCCATTTTCTTAAAACAAACAAAAACAATCAAGATTTATATTTATATGTGGAATTCATTGCATCTTGCCAGCAAATGTTTTATATTGTCTTTCCCTACTAAAAACATACTTCTTGCTCAGACTGAGTTAATTTTACACCAATTATTCCTATACAAACTTCTCATGTCCAGCCCACATCATACACTGGCATTCTTAACTGTTATCTCAACTTCTAATCATTTTTCTTTTATGCTTTAAAAATAAGCAACTTTAATTTTTATCTTCAAAATTCTGCCAACCCATTCTTTTGCAAATATTTGTTTGCTGGCTCTTGGAAATTTTATTATTGGTTCATTGTCATTTTGTCATCAAATATTATCATTATTCCAGTTTATTTGGATAGTCTACCTACTAGAAATCTGCTTATTTGTCCAATAATGTAGTTTATTAGTGTCTTCACTCCCTTTACTTCACTTCTAGGCACTCATCTGCTTTATTCCCTGGCTCATTATACATCTTGCCATTAATAATATCTGCAATGTGCAAAATCTCAGTCACACGCATTCCACACTGTAGGCATCAATTCTCACTTTCCATCTAACTCCTCAAATCTAACATCAGCAATTCCCCTCCTTCAATGTAGCCAACATTATTTCATTTCTTCCAATTTTTCATTGTATTTTACACAATAAATCATCATTTCTGAGTCAATTATTAGTGTATATTTTCCTGCTTTTTAACCACACTCCTCATATTTTTCTGAATCATAACTTTTATGGAAAAATATCTCTCCTCGTGTCTTGTGCCATTGTAGAAGGAGCTGAAGGTGGCTAATGAAAATAACACGAAGCTCAGCATCTCACCAAGATTCAGTCACCATTTTTTTTTTTTTTTTTTTTTTTTTGGTACCAAGAATCAAACTCAGGACCTTGCGCTTGTCAGGCAGGCTCTTATGCCACTGAGCTATATCCCTGGCCCCTTATATTGACCAAATTTAGTGATGTTTTCTGACTAGAAATTATACCGGCTGTTTAAATTACTCTTTGACTGCAAATAACTTTTGATCTATCTTCAGATCTCTAGTATTAACTTCATAGTTCTCCATCTGGATTGATTTTTTACTGACTTTTTTAAAAGATAAAATAACAGCAGCCAGGAAGTAATTTGTCAAGCACTTTCTAGCACATTATGCCATTTATGTAGCATTTCTGGCCCAATACTCTTTTTCTCCCATCAACACATAATAATCATACACATATTTTACTTTGGCTAAGCACTCAATTGTACATTGTGTATCATATTCTCATATTCATATTAAGAATCACTCAGACAACATTCCCTTTATATTTTTCATTAACTAGCGCTCTTTCTCACTGATACTGTTTCCATCAGTTTTCTAATATGCTGCTATGCCTCTTACTAAGGCAAAAGCAAAATAATCAAAAACTCCAAATTTTCACAACCTCAATTAATTACCTTTGTAGCTTGGCATTTGTTTATGACCCAACTCTGTGGAAGAGTGATCTATATTTTTGTACTCGTACATTTCCTATTGTCCCAATAACCAATGTTACCAGCTTTGGCAGAAATACTGTCCAGTAGAAATATTTTAGTCACTGATTTTTCCCATCCTAGCATTTATTCCGGTGCAACACAGCCCTGGATCTCCCTGAACTCTTCTGTTTCCTCAGCGCTTTGAGTCTAAAACGGTGCCACATCATGATCTTCCTGAAGCATTTGCTAGTAACGTCAACACTATGCACTGGGAGGAAGCTAGGAAGACAATAAGTAGACTTTTGGTGGAGAGTAAAACAGTTCTCAAGAAAATTGTACGTGCAAAATGTAAAATAATATATCTGAATATATAAATGATTAGCTTTCATGAGTTTTACTGATTCATAAAGCTTCATCTTGGTGTAATTATGACGCTACAAAAGCTGTGCCCACTCTAATATTTGCTGCTTATATTCAAACAGCATAGGTGCAGGTTTCAGAATCTCGCTTCTGAGAAGCCCCTCACTTTTATTTTCTAAGTATTCTATGTAGAATGACTGTCAACATTATGACATACTCACCTTCTCCAGAAAGAGAAAGAAGTTTAGAAGGCAACCCACAGCCAATCTCTGCTAATCATTTTGTTTGAGAGGGAGATAGAAATGGAACCATGGATTTCATGGTAAAGGAGAAATGTCTTTGGTGAAGGCATCAGATTTGTTCTGGGGAGAATTAAGCTGTTGGAGAAAGAATCAATAAGGAAAATAAGCCAAGGAAGTCACAGAATGAAAAGTCCCCTATACCCAAACTACCAGCAATTTTAAATCTTAAAGTCCCATGCAATATTAGATATTGTCATCCTTAAAAATCCGTTACTGGACTTGAAAGATGCCCACAGGTATTTGGGGATGTATGGGAAAGACAAGCAGAATCTTAGACTCTTTGATGGTAAACTCCATGGGGACACAAACTGGCTTATATGAGGCTGTGCTCCCAGGAGACAAAAGAATATCTTGCTCATAGTAGCATCACAATGAATATTGGCTGCATATGAATGAACACATGTTCAATGTGTTTGATATTTTTGCATGAATAGACAGAGAAGCGAAATCCTTAGCGGTGTTTGGTAAAGGTAAGTGATGTAGCTTAGCTGATGTCTGGGGTTGTGACAAAGAGTAAAAAAAACAACCTTGAAAGGGAATAAAATACTTGTTGTCATATTAGTATATTTTCATTGCATATTGTAGTTAATAGAAAATAAGCATTGTATATGAGCTTTTAACTTTTCAATAGATAATATTCATCTTTATGAAACTTATAGGCTTCTAAGGCAACCACACACATACGCAATTTCATTTTGAGACTAAATAAGGCCATATTTACCCTGTATAAATAATATGGAGGTCCTTTTGTTGAAAATATTTCATTTTCTTTGGTTTATATTTTTGCGTACATTCCTGGAAAAATTGGAAATTCTTTTTCTGAGATTCTCCTTGATTAATATGCCAAACTGTTCTCTGTGAATTACACTTGAACAGGCGATTACATTAAATAGCATGTTGATCACCATATCACACAGTTTTTCATTTTTCTTGTTAGGAACAACTTATTTTGTCCATTGAGAGCCTGTCTTTCAGAAATAACCATTGTTTATTGATCAGAAAGCATTTCCTTTTATGTTGCAGAATGCCGACACACGGGAGAGGCGAATGTTCTAACTATGTGGCACAGCTGCGCAAGGCATTAAGAGCAGCCGCCAGAGGCTGGGGTGGCAGGTGCAGCCGGCTAGAAATCGGGAAAATCACGCTGTGCTATTTACAGAAAGAGGTTCAATCTATACCCTCACCCATTGTGGAGACAAACTAGTTTGTAGCAAATTAATAGGCAAAGCGCAGGAACTGGATGTAGTTCAGGAAAAGTTGCAGCAAAAGTGAGTTCAAAAATCAAAGCAAGGAAGTTTTCAGGAAGCTGAAGGGAGTTTCTGGAAACTTTGAAGAATTACATCTACCTTTGTCAAGTTCGATCTGGTCTATGAAATTCCCTATTGATTGAAGACGAATGAACGAAGGCATGCTGGCTTTTACTTCCATGTGCATTTGTCACCTAAAGAGAAACCTGGATTGAGGATATAGGTTTGTAAATGTTCAATTAATATCTTAAACATTCTAAATAAATTTTCAGCTAAGAAAGAAAGAAAAAAGCAAGAAAGAAGAATTAAGGAAGAAAAATGTTTTATTTCTTCAAGAGCTTAGAATAGCAGATTTTTTTCTATTAATGGCCAGTAATCGTGTTCATTAGACTTTTAAATTCCTCAGCTTAGAATTTCATCCAGGAAGGCAGTTATCTTTATGTTAATGCATGCTTAAATATGAAGGAGAGATGAAAACATACTGAAGTTCTCAAAAACTTATGTATCTGAATGAAAATTAGAACTGAAATGAATTTTGGTATGGTAAAATTATGCATTTTTGAAAGTAATGTTATATAGGATTGTTGATAGATTTTTGTTTTCAGTTATTTTACTGTTCTATTTACCTTTAAGGTGATTACTTTTAAGGTTCTTAAAGTATTAAATTAAACTAGAAATTCTTTCTTATGTTTGGGAAAAGGTTTAGATTGATGATGATTACCCATTCTTAGGCAGTTGTGCTAAAATAGACCTTACTATGGAATCATCTGAAGTGAAAACGCAGTGTATGATACATTATTGGATATGTTTTGATATGTTAGACATCTTTATGTGTGTTCCCCTTGATATTTCCTTTCTGTTTAGTAATTTTCTCCGTCACCGTACCTTCTTAGAGAAGCTAATCACATTACATTGTTCACACCTTTGCAATAATATACAAATCAGTTTCAATTACTTTGAAGACTGCTTTACATTTGCCCAAAAATGTTTCAAGAATTGCCCAGAATGGATTACTATGATAGTGTCACTTGAAAGTAACTCTGAACTACTGGATTTACCTCTCTTTGGGCATATAAATTGGATTACAATTAAATCATCTTTTTTCTTAAATTCTTTGTTGTCCTGACTGAATCTAAAGTCTCTTTGCAATTGTTTGCGTCTGTAGGTCCCCCCAAAGCCTCTTGCTATCATGAGCCGGACTTTTAGAGTTTATGAGAGATCTATGATGCAATGCTGGGTTACGGATGTGAGTGCTACACCCATCGTGAGGCGGATAGTTTGCATATGTAAGAGAGAGAAAGAGGCTGCAGCTGCCCCACCACCCTTTGCTCTTCTTGCTTTTGCTATCATCTGCAGCCATGAACGTTTCCCCTCTGCCATGCGCCACTCTGCCTTGGAGCCAGGCAAGCATGGACTGAAACCTCCACACACTGTGAGCTAAATAAGACTTTCCTTCCTTCACTTTGAGCACTGGGTATTTTGTCCTAGCAATGAGAGAAAAGTATCTGAGACATTCGTGTATGCAAAGAAAAATCTCAACCAGGTATCTACACACCAAACATCTCATTAAAATAGAAACTAGATATATTTTCCTATGTGAGCAATATCAACCCTATTTCCTTATGTGATGGTAAGAATAGCTGAAAAGAGCTGTAATTAACTCTCCATATTATTTAATTTCTGGGGCGTGTTTGTGGCTATTTTAATTTTGATTTTAAAGTGATGGAGTAATTGTTTCCTCTTTGGACACCTTTCTTTAAGCAGCAAATTCTAAATTTAACTTCTGAACTAAAAAAAGATGTGATAGAATACATTTTATTCATCAGCATAGTGAGCTATGTACCAACCTCCGGCACCAAAGCCATCTGTTAGAAGAAACAACTGAGGATTAGTCTTTAAAGCCTTTATACATCATGCTGATTGTCACTTGAATGTCACCTGATGGGCTGCTTCAGGGAAACAGTACACAAGTTTGGCAGAGTGGTTCAGCACCTACTTTACTGGCAACAAGTCTGTCTCTAGATCAATTTCACTCTAGCATCTCTTGTGTCCTGCTTTAATCTCTGTGAAGATATTCAAGGAATGGAACACTCTCCTATAGCAAACTAAGGTGAAAAGCTCCAGGTAGTTAGAGCAGAAGAATTCTTACAGATTCCTTAAAGCACAGTTTCATACAATATGCATAGCAGCTGATTACTGGGAAACTACTACAGGAGAAAGCGAGATGTGCAGCAAATGCATACAGAATAGATTTAGACTTTTGGCAAGGTTGACTCTTAATTTAATTTCATCCCAAACTATTTGAATTTGCTTAAATTTGTGTCTGATATCTTGTTATCACCATTATGTGATTCAAACTGTACTTTGCACAGGGAATACTAAAGAAAAATTTCTCTGAAGTAAACCTGTGGACTGCATTTCCCAGCAACAGTATCTGTGGTAATGATTGCTTAAATTTGTTTTTTTTTCTAACTACAAGAGTACCTGAGAATAACAGAATAACAATAACAAAGATAATTCTCTTAGTATCTGTCACCTAGGGCTGTCAAAGTAAATAACAATGATAGCATTTCATATTTACCCTAATTGCTATTTGTCTTAAGTTGTCAAACAAGACTGGTTCCATTTTAAAATCACTTTGGTATACTTCCTGTTTAATGTGCACATTTAAATGTTTTATTGATTTTCTGTGTGCAATTTTTCTAATATTTTCCTTCTGGTACCTGAGTTTGCTTTTTCATTCTTCTTTCCCTGTCACTGTTTCCAAAATCTATTATTAAATTTCTTTATTCTACCTTTCCTTCTTAATACATAACATATAACTGTACAATAAATTCTTTAATTAACATGAATATCCTGTTTTTCCAACTGCTTTCCATTTCCAGTTTTGTCTCTCTCAAATCCAGATATACACATACATGGGAGCAGTAGATTCATATAAAATGTTTTCTTCAAGTCTTGTTTAATTAGTCACTTTGTAATTCGAGTGATAACCACTGAGCTTTTAATTTTTGTTTTCTGGAAGTAGGATTCATTTTTCAGGAGGAGGGGAAGATGGATATTTGAAGAAAATCCAGATTTGATTAAAACTGTTGATAACATAAAATATTACTAACTTCAAACGCCTTTGTATGTTTTTATTTGATCTTTGAAATCTCCCCAACTTTGTTTCCACCACTGCCCCAACACACGCAGTAGCTAACAGTCCACGCCTGAAGCACCTTCCAGAAATGCTAATCCGGTTCATGTCTCAGAGCGTTTCCTGTTATTTTCATCCACCTCGCTCTTGTTCTTTCTCTTCTGCACATGAGTGATTCATCTTTGCATTTCTCATTCTTCTTTTTTTCAAATATTATTAGAGATAATTAATCCAGAAAGGTGTCCATAATCACTTGAAAGAATTTATCAATAAAAATGAGCTTTAAAATAGGACAAAAAGTCTTCCTGTTCTAATAATCATTGCACTGTTTATCAGTGCATTTTCATAAACTATTACACTTACGGTTCCTGGACCTGACTCCCTCTAGCTACGACCATTTTTAGATTAAATAGCGAGCATTCCTGTTCCTCTTGTTATTCTGGGCCCTGGCTTTGGCGCTAGGTAGGGGGCTCAGTGTATTTTCTCCATTCAGTGTGGAAGGAAGATAAAACTTGGCGTCTCAGTTACTTTTCTCTCAGCGCTGGGATAGAGTATGCGGTGACTGACATTAATGGAGCAAACGTTTATTTAGCTCAGTTTTGGCGGCTTTAGTCTCTCATCTGCTGGCTCCGAGCAGGCTGATGTGGCGTGGGCATGGCCCAAGGCAGCAGAAGACGGCAAAAGCAGCAAAAGCCAAAGGGGCGCAAGTCTCTTTGCCTCCCTTCTATTGTAAGCAGGCTAACCCCCTCCGAGGGTGGTGTAACCCTCATACCAATTCCGTGCCCTCCTCTTGCGTGGGCCCAGGTGTTTCCAAAGTGAGGACCCTGAACTCCTCCTGAATTATTTAGTTAAGCTTCTAAATTTCTCAGGTAGACACAGTGTATAAACCATTACACTTGGCCAAGCATATTTCAGTATATAAAGTTCACTTTTAATTGATTAATTTGAGCATATTATTTGATAAAAGAATATCACCATATAGTTTTATAAATACCGTGTACACACACACGCACACACACACACACACACACACACACACATGCACCCATATTACATGTATTTTTCACAAAAGTGGCCACTTGGTGGTAGGTGGATATTTCACGTATTTTCAGGTGACTGATGACCAGTTGATGTATTTCTTTCTCTCATCGCCAAAACATAGTTGATTAGATGTTGTTACTTATTGAACAGTTAAAATACAAATTTAGTTGTCCCTCACATTGTTATATCCTTCTGTATTTTCAACTTTCATTTCCACCCTTGAGAGTACTGACACAAGACTTTAAATGAATTTATTTCCTGAATACCGTCCAATGCATAGCTCTTCCTCTAAGCTTTTCTAAATTATGTGTATCCCAACCATACATGCAACTATTCATTTAACAACTGCATTTGAATTTCTAAAAAGTACTTTATATTTGATTAAAACTAAACATAGATCTTCCACTAACTCTATATTGTGATTAATTGCATAATAGCCCACATTTATTAATCCCTAATTGTTAATTAATGTCATACCCATTTTGTCCATAAGTCAAAACACATGAATGTCATTTTTAATTCTTTACCTCTATACATTGCATGTTGTTTATCATGCATAATTGTGTCCACCTTCTGATATTTCCTTACACTGCTGGCTACTGCACTCGAGCACAATAGATTTGCATTCTTTCCCAAGATTTTTAACTTCTTTAGTGAATCTTTCTCCAAAGCTGTGGCAGGAATTTCTTTATTAAAATGTAACTCAGTTCATGTTCACATCTCTGCTGGAAAGTCCTCAACGCTTCCCCGCTCAGTCACAGTGAAAAAGCACCTGTAACACATGGGCTTACAAGGCCCCTGCATGTTCCTGTTAACTTTATTACATCGCCGTGTGATTCTGCCTGGCTCACTGGCCCCTAGCCACACTACTCTTTGCAAACACAGGAACATTTGTACATCATGTCAGGTGGATTTGTTCCTCTGCCTGGAATAATCTTTTCCAGAACTCCATGGATCTTTTCTTTGTACTTTTCAGCCATCTACTTGCATGACGCGTTCTCAGCAGGTCTTAGGTGGGCATCCTGTTAACAGATTCAACATTCACTTTCTTCTTTCATGTCTTTTTATGTTTGTTTCCTGCTTTGTTTTTCACCATGGGAACATCAATATGTAACACTGCCTATATTTTGCACATACATTTTGCATTATATTTCCACCTCTGCTCTTACACTAGGCTGGATTCTTAAGAAGCACGTTATGTTGTCCACTTGTGTGACCCCAGTTTGCAGGCATCAGTAGGTGCTAAATAAGGATTTGTTTGAGGAAAAAAAAAATAAATCATTGAAAAATGTTATACACGTAACCTCATCCTTTTGTTTTCACAAAAAGTTATAAAATGTTATTATCTACTTTTATAGTTTATAAACAGAAGTAGGTATCCTTGCCCCCAAGTAAGATCAAGTCACATGACCATAATTATCACCTCTCTATTGTTATTTATTGAACAGTGTACTATCAATTTATATGTCCCAGACATTTCTAAGTTGTGTATGTTGGATATTGCTTGACAGTTTATAAAAACATTATCTTATTCTAGTTTTCAATGTCTGCTTTATGGAAGTTAATCAACAGTACCATTGATTCATTATCTAACATCTGCTATTACTGGTGTTGCAGCACGAATCTCACCCTGACCATAGTTCAGGATCAGTGGCAGACTCTGTTCTTAGAAAAGTGATTTTTCCACACTCATGAACCATGTAACAACTATTGTAGTTTTTTGCTTGCTAAAGATTAAAGAGAAGTCTCAGTTAAAAAATGTAAAAAAATAAATTCAGTTTACTTAGGACATTTCTATCAATACTCTCTGAATTTTCTAATAATAAGTCTGTTTATACTTTCTATCTTTCACTGATTTCATTGAGCTAATTTTCTCACAATATATTTTAGAAAACTCTATATTACTTAAGTTTTCAGACTCATTTGAACATATTACTCTGTAATTTCTAATGTCTTATATTGACAATTTTCCCATATTAATTCTCACTTAACATTTCCATGTTTATTGCACCATTCAGCTATCATATTGCTAATAATTTAATGACATATTTCAAAAATGTATTAGGTTTATTATAATTTTTCTCTGAATTGAGTTATATTTCTATTTCACTTTTTGTCCTCTGTTTTTCTTTCTTTTTTATTTTCCATCTCAGCATTTTTTCAGTTTATTTTTAATTTATTTAAAGTAATTTTAATTTAAATTCAGCATTATCAACACTGCTCTGAAAATTTCTCTCGTATATTCTGTTTCTTTATTGTCATTATGTTGTGTCTGAGATTTATTTGCCAGTTACTTTGTATTATGAATCATTAAAATGCATTTAAATATTTATGATCTTCATAAAAATAGAAAACATTGCAATATTTCAAAAATATTAATTACTCACTTTTTGGTCATCTTCTCAATTTAAAACCTTTCTTCTATCTGATATTGTACTTCAAGTTATTGCAATTGAAATTTTATGCATCTTGCATTTTACCTGTAAAACCTATATTTTGGAGGACCTCTACCATACAGACTTAGTTTGAAATTTTATTTTTTGTTGAGATTGTCCATCTTCTAACACAATCTTTATGCCAATAGTCATTCGAAAGCCTTTTGTCCCCTAAATTATAAATCATATTTCAACTTATTCTGAATATTACTTTCTTCTCACCAAAACTCATAGTTTTTGATTATGTAGAAAGCATTCCTTTTCTTTTTCTCTTCTGTGAATTTTCTAAACAATCTGAAGCACACTGAGTGCATAACCAAGAAGAGACAGAGGTCCTGATTACACAGATCAGAACTACAGCAGGAAGAGAAGGGAAAACATCTGGGAAACTTATAGGGAGAGTTGAGGAGGGAAAAACTCCAAATGTGGAGTGGGAAAAGTCTATCAAAGATCATGGTCTGGTGCACTGACTACGAATGCCAAGAAAATAAAACTCAGAATATAGTGGAAATGACTTTTGGGCAGAACATAGAGTTCCACTGAATTAGAAGGGAAGATACCTAGAAAGATGTAACAATTTAATAATCCTGAGTAACAAACTACTCTGGAGAGGGTTACAACAAATCACATTTATATCTGACTCTCAAATCTGCCAGGAGGTTGTTGTTATACTACATTGTTTGAAAACTAGCTTGGGTATACTTTATTGCTTGGGTTAAGATATACTCCAATTTTTATTTATTGAATAGTTAGGAAAGTTTTATAATGCTGAAGGGAATGACCCAAACAGAATAAATAGCCAGATCATTCAAACGTACAGAAAGCTCTGTGTACTATTTCTTAAATCATATTATCCAAATCACATCATGTCCTTGAGCCAAAGTGTTTCTTACAGAATATTACTCCTTGTAGTCTTTAGTGAGATGTGACAAATCCACACATGCAATCAAACAGTGAGGATTTATTCTTCAACAGAACAGAGAATAGGATCAATAATATAATGTACTATAATTATGTACAAAATATTTTGACTCCTTTGGTAAGAGATGAGTTAAGTCTGTTTCTCCTTTATAGTTTTATACCAAATTCATGATAAGCTTATCCATGTTCAGTAGTAGACATAAAGTAGAGGTCTAAATTTCTTGAAGAAAATGGTAAAGGTAATAAGTATATGCTGAGAATAATGAAGATGTTTGCATGCACAAACAGACAGACACAAATTCAGACACACATACACACACACACATGCAAATGTTCGAGCAATTTTGGGGACTGAGAACATTTTTTTTTCCTTTTTAAAATTTTTTTATTTTAAAAGTAAAAGCACGAAAACATATTAAAAAACAGACACAAAGTAGCATAAAAATAGTACAATCAAAACTGATTTACAGACAAGGTGACATGGACTCAACAATGGTTGTTACTTTAGCTATTGATATCTTCGAAGTGTATATTCATGAACAGATAGAGATGTGCGAAATTGGTCAAAAAATTAATCAACTCAACAACATAAAAAAAACAAAGAAAACGGAAAGTATTAACAAAGAGGCACAAAGTAGTACAATAACAGTGAGATCAGGATTGAATTATAGACAAAGCAACATGAAACCAACAATAGTTGCTGCATTGCATATTGATATCTTCAAAGAGTGTGCTCAGGATAACACATACAGACATACAAGATTGATCGAATAACCAGTCATCAACTATTCCTTAGCATTAAGTGATATAATACAATAGTAGAACCATTTTAGCCCTCCTGCACATATGTATATACATATAAACATACATATATTTTTGCCTCTGTCTTTTCTCCTTTCCCTCGTCGCATCTGTTCTTTGTTTTTGAACAGATTTCCTTCAGGTCTCTTAGTTTATATTCCCAACCTCGGGTTCTTACACCAGTGATACAATACGTTGCCTGCACATGTACCGCTGACTTATTTCACTTATGAGTATGGACTCCAGTTTTGACCACTTGCGTACAAAGTCCCCAAAACTGTCTTTCTTTATAGCTGAATAATATTCCATTATATAAAAATGCCACAGTTTTTTAATCCAGTCTTCTGTGGATGGACACTTGGGTTGCTTCCACATTTTAGCTATTATAAATTGCGCTGCTATAAACATGGGTGCATATATATCAGAGTGATATGATGTTTTCAGATCTTCTGGGAAAATACCCAGAAGAGGAATAGCCGGTTTGAATGGAACCTCTAGACCTAGTTTGCGGAGAAATCTCCAAACTGCTCTCCACAGTGGTTGCACCAGTCTGCATTCCCACCAGCAGTGTAATAGAGTCCCTATTTCTCCACAGCCTCACCAGCATTCGTTATTGGATGACTTTTTCATATTGTCCAGTCTTACTGGGGTGAGATGAAATCTCGATGTTGGTTTTATTTGCATTTCTCGAATGACTAAGGATGTGGATCATTTTCTTATATATTTATTTGGCATTTGTATTTCTTTATCTGAGAAGTGTGTATTCATCTCAGATGCCCATTTCTGGATTGGGTCTTTGAATTTGGACAGGTACATGCTTTTTAATTCTCTATATGTTCTAGATAGCAGTCCTTTGTTTGAGGGACAGCCAGCTAGGATTTTTTCCCAATTTGTGCGTTTTCTTTTTACTTTGCTGGTGATTTCTTTAGATGTACAAAAACTTTTCAGAAGGATGAGGTCCCAGTTATTGATTCTTTGAAGTGTTTCCCTTGAAGTTTCATTTTTGTTCATGAAATCTTTGCCTACTCCTATGTCTTCAAGATTTTTACCTACTTTCTCTTCCAGTAGATTCAGAGTTTCTGTTTTAATGTTGAGGTCTGTGATCCATTGTGACCTGAGTTTGGTGCATGGTGATAGACTGGGGTCTATTTTCAGTTTTCGGCAAGAGGCAAGCCAGTTTTTCCAGCACCATTTATTAAACAGGCCTTCTTTTTTCCAGTAAGTTTGGTTGACACCTTTGTCAAATATTAGGTAGCTGAGTA
>PVLD010001163.1:136224-217628 GCA_004027595.1 Dinomys branickii
AGGTTGATTTTATTACAGTAGCTTTGTAGTATAATTTCAGGTCAGGGATTGTGATTCCACCTGACTTGTCCTTATTGCCCAGGATTGCTTTTGCTATTCTGGGTCTCTTCTGGTTCCAGATGAATTTGAGGCATATTTTCTCTAGATCTGTGAGGTATGCTAATGGTAGTTTAATGGGAATTGCATTGAATCTGTACAAAAGTTTTGGTAGTATGGCCATTTTTACAATGTTAGTTCTTCCTAACCATGAGCAGGGTATGTTTTTCCATTTATTCAAATCCTCTTCGATCTCCTTTTTCAGAGTACTGTAGTATTCACTCAATATATGTTTCACATTCTTTGTTAGATTGATTCCTAAGTATTTCAATTTCTTGGTTGCTATTGTAAAAGGTATGGTTTCCTCAATCTCTCTCTCAGTCTGTTTGTTGTTCGTCTATAGGAATGCTATTGATTGTTGGGTGTTGACTTTGTATCCAGCTACGCTGCTGAATTTGTCAATTAATTCCAGGAGTTTTCTTGTGGAGTTATTGGGGTCCTCCATGTATAGTATCACATCAGCTGCAAATAGTGATAATTTGATTTCTTCCTTTCCTATCCTTATTCCTTTTATTTCTCTCTCTTGTCTGATTGCTCTGGCTAATGCTTCCAGAACTATATTGAATAGGAGTGGTGACAATGGACATCCTTGTCTTGTTCCTGACTTTAAAGTGAAAGTTCTTAGTTTATGTCCATTTAGTATGATGTTGGCTGTTGGATTATTATAGATGGCTTTGATCAGATTTAGGTAGAGGCCATCTATTCCTATTTTTTCTAAGGTTTTTAACATGAATGCATGCTGGACTTTATTGAAAGCCTTTTCTGCATCTATTGAGATGATCATGTGGTTTTTTTGTCTTTGACTGTATTAATATAGTGTATTACATTTTTTGATTTGCAAATATTGAACCATCCTTGCATTACTGGAATGAATCCTACCTGGTCGTGGTGTATAATTTTCCTTATGATTCGCTGTAATCTATTTGCCAGTATTTTGTTGAGTATCTTTGCATCTATGTTCATTAGCGAGATTGGCCTGTAGCTCTCTTTCCTGGTTGGGTCCCTCTCTGGTTTTGGTATCAGTATCATACTTGCCTCCAGAAATGTGTTGGGGAGAGTTGCTTCCTTTTCGATTTCATTGAAGAGTTTGAGGAGTGTTGGCATTAGATCTTCTCTGAATGTTTTGTAGAATTCTGCTGTGAATCCATCAGGGCCTGGGCTTTTCTTTATCGGTAAGTATTTAATAACGTTTTCAATCTCGTTAATTGATATTGGGTTGTTCCGCATTTGTACGTCTTCCTGATTCAATTTTGTTCATTTGTACCTTTCTAGGAATCTGTCCATTTCTTCTGTATTTTCTATCCTATGGGAATACAGATTTTCAAGGTAGCTATTAATGATCTTTTGTATTTCTGTGGGATCTGTAGTGACTTCATCCTTTTCATTCCTTATTGCATGAATTTGAGATCTTTCCCTTCTTTTTTTGATAAGGTTGGCTAGGGGTTTAACAATTTTATTTATTCTTTTGAAGAACCAACTCTTTGATTCACTAATTTTTTGTAGAGTTTTCTTCATCTCAATTGCATTAATTTCCAGCCTGAGTTTTACAATCTCCTCCCTTGTTTCAGCTCCTGGTTTGGCTTGTTGCTCTTTTTCTAAGAGTTTGAGGTGTATCATTATGTTATTTATTTGCTCTCTTTCTGTTTTCTTTGTATATGAGTTCATTGCTATAAACTTCCCTCTGAGGACTGCTTTCATTGCATCCCCCAGATTCCGGTAGGTTGTACTTGCATTTTCATTTATTTGTAGGTATTTTTTAATTTCTTCTTTAACTTCTTGTGTGACCCATTGGTTATTCAGGAGGTTGTTGTCTAATTTCCAAGTGTTTATGTGGTTTTTGGATTTCTCTTTGTCATTGATTTCCAATTTCATTGCACTGTGGTCCGATAATATGCATGGGATAATTTTGCCTCTTTTGCGTATAGGTAGGTATGCTCTATGGGCTAGAATGTGGTCTATTTTAGAGAAAGACCCATGTGCAGCTGAGAAAAATGTGTATTCTGATGTTGTGGGGTTGAACACTCTGTATACATCTACTAAGTCCATTTGTTCACACTTTTGGTTCAGGCCTGTTATTTTTTTTGCTGAGTTTCTGTCCAGTTGACCTGTCTCTTTGTGTCAGAGGGGTGTTTAGGTCCCCTATTACAATAGTGTTATTAGTTATTTGATTTTTAGGTCTGTTAAGATTTGACTTGTAAAGTTAGGTGCTCCATTGTTTGGTGCATAAAGGTTTAGGATTGTTACCTCTTCCTCTTGTAGCTTTCCCCTAACTAGTATGTAATGGCCTTCTTTATCTCTTTTGGTTGTTTTTGGTTTGAAGTTTACATTGTTTGCACACATAATAGCTACCCCTGCTTTTTTCTGGGGACCTGTTTCATGGAGAATTGTTTTCCAACCTTTAACTTTCAATCTGTTGATTTCCTTTTCAGTAAAATGTGTTTCCTGTATACAGCATATCATTGGATTGTGTTCCTTAATCCAGTCTTCCAATCTTTTCCTTTTGACTTGTGAATTGAGGCCGTTTACATTAATGGTTATAATGGTTATATGTTGGCTTATTGTAGTCATGCTATTTACTTGTTGTTTTCCTTCTTTTGCTGACTGTTTATTTACTTGTTCTGTTTAGGGAGTTATTTCTATTGTTGTTCTTGGGATTGTGGTCTCTTTTTTCTCTGTCTAGAATACCTTTTAGTACTTTTTGCAATGCTGGTTTGGCATTCATGAAGTTCTTCAGTTGTTCTTTGTCGTGGAAATATTTTATGTCTCCATTGAATTTGAGGGATAGTTTTGCAGGATACATCAGTCTGGGTTGGAAGTTGTTTTGTCTCAGAATCTATAATATCTCGCTCCAAGCTCTTCTTCATTTCATGGTTTCCGTTGAGAAGTCTGCTGTGGTTCTGATGGGCTTTCCTTTATAGGTGATCTGTTTCATTTCTCTAGCAGCTTTTAATATTGTGTTCTTTTGCTGGATATCTGGGATCTTGACTATTATATGTCTGTGTGTGTTTTTCTTTGGTTATGGATTGTTGCGGTTCTATATGCCTCGATTAACTGTACTTCAGTTTCTTCTACCTTGCTTGGGAAAATTTCTCCTATTATTTCACTAAATATTCTTTTTATATCATTTGTTTGGTCTCCTGCTGTTTCACTCACTCCTATTACTCGACTATTATTTTGTTTTGCCTCATCTTGCAGCTGTTGGATTGAGTTTTCTTGCGTCTTTGATGATTTTATGAGGTCCTTCCTTTCATGCTCGTAAGCTGCCATGTTGTCTTCAAGGTCTGAAATTGTATCTTCGGTTTCATTTAAGTAGTTTTGCAAGCTTTCAATGAAAGTTTTCAAATCCTGGCAATCTCTTTGGACCTGTTTTATTCTTGTTAATTCATTCCTAAATTGCTCTTGTAATGTTTCCATTTGTTTCCTATTTTCTTTGAATCTTTTATCTATTTCTTCTCTATGTGTACGGAACATTTCTTCCATTATAGTTTTCAGTTCATTTTTTGTCTGAGAGATCATTGCAGGTATGTGGCTTATTTCTGCTTTAAGCTCTTTTATGGCCTGTTGGAGTTGTTTCATTTCAGATGCAATCGTTTCATAACTTGCAAGTATGTGGTTCCCTAGTTCCCCTGTATCCTCGCATTCAGGACTTGTTCTGGGTGGGGTTGAGTTCTGAGACTGAGTTTTGTTCTTCTGTGTTCCCATTTTTGGGTATCAGATTCAAAATATTGAGCAATAAATTACCCAGGCAGTTCACCAGGGAAAGGTCTGCTGCAGAGTCTGCCCCAATGACTCCTTGTCTTCGGGCGAATGTCCCTTAAGCTTTCTGCTGAGAGTTCCGCTTAAAAGGCTGTTCAGATGCTGGTTTCTCGGGTGAGCTACTCCCTACCGAGAGACCTGGGTGGGGTGTGTAAGACCACTCCCCCACCCTCCCAGGGTTCCCTGCAAGTATAGGGATGGATCTCCTCCCCCATTCAGTGATCCTGTCGCAAGCACATATAGCTCACCAGTTTTCGGAGTCCCTGCAGGCAGGAAGGTTCCAAAGTGCCAGTTTTTTGTGCTACGCTCACGATCCGCTGCTTCCCGCCACTTCTGTTTCCTCGCGCTCTCTGGGTCTGAGGGAGGGAGCGGGATGCTCCGCTCCTCTGTGCTCCTCATGCCGCCTCGGCCGTGGACTGCTGGCCACTGAGGGCCTTGGCTGCGTAGCCTGCCCGAGGCACGCGAGATCCGAGACCACCCTGCATTGCCGCTGCTAAAAAGCCGATTTCCTGAGAACATTTTGACGAACATTTTCTTGCTAATATCAGAACAGACAAGCAGTTACTCTTTTATGACAATATTTTCATTATCAAAGAAGATAATTCTAAACCTTTCTCAAAGAAGATTATATATTCCTGTAACTCTAACTATTGGAAAGCTGAGGCAGGAGAATCATTTGAGTCCAAGAATTTAAGACCAGCATGGACAAGAAAGGGAAATATTGGCTAAACAAACATAAAATATATAATGCTGATTAATGTTGATATCTTGCTAATTTAAAAGGATAGTACTGAATTTGTTATTTCCTGCATACTCCTAGAGATTTTATAAGATAAATATAACTACTATGCCCATTTTATAGGACAGTGGGTCCTGAGGACAATTTATTTCTAACACTTCTCCAGGAACATGTGGCAATGTCTGGAGATATTTTGGGTCTTCTCAACTGGAGGAATTGATTACATTTATTGTGGGGGCCAAGGATGCTAGGAAGAATCTTATAATACATAGGACAATCCTCCTCAGTGAAGAATTAAATGGAATATATATCAAGAGCCCTGAGGTTAAGAAACTGTTTTTAGGTAAAGAGCAGGTTTAAGTAGCTAAATTAACTTGCGCAAAGTTCTACAGCTAATAATAGGGTAATTCACCAGAACTGGATTTCAACCTGACAACAGTCATTGCCTGAGTTCTTTGCTGTTACATTATGGAAACTTAGATTTCTATCTAAGTATATGTACAAGTCAATAGCAATTAGAGCGTGGCTAAAAGAAGACTTCATGAAGAGGAAGAGGAGTATATGATAATTTTATATGAAAAAATATACTATGAAATCAAGGTGCTGATATTGCATCTCCATAACAAGATCATAACGTTTGATAATTATATTTTAGTGGCTAAAAAGATAATGGATCTATTTCAGTGTTGGCAACAAGGACTGTGAAACGATGATATTAGTGGCTAAATGGAAGTCCAAGAGCGTCAAAATAATGCATGGTTCTTATGAGATTTTCTTCTGTATAGGAGAAAAATGCTAGAATATTTTCAAATTATAATGTAAAGTACTATTGAGAATTTTTACCAGAAGAGAGAAAATAATGTTGTAGAGTATCCTATCTCTACCCCCATGCTGTCTTTTTGCTACAGATCACAAATAAGGTAGCTTCATTATTTCTTTCTCATACAAAAATTGCAAATACAACAAGTGGTTTTCAATTTCCCATTCAAAAATATGCAAAATTTGTCATCTGTTACATTACAGTATCCAAATTTGTCCTCATTTTTTATGTGAAGTCTTATTATATTGCTACAGGTAACTTAAAATGATGCCTTATTGTCTTTATATCTAACTTCAGATCCACTGTATTATTCACCTGTGCCTTGACTATTGAGTAAATCAAATAATCTACGTCTATTTATCATATAAATTAGTGAGAAAAAGATCATGATGATACTCTTCATTAAAGTATTTTTTACTGAAAATCATTGGATGATTTTGTTACCTGAAAGGTAAGTACTTTTACAGACAATCACCTATGGGGATATTCTGCCTCTTTAAGAGACTATTGATGTTCCATCTTTCAGTTTATTCCCAGTAAGTCCCTCCAGAGAGACTTAAGAAGAATTAGCCCAAATACCTGAATCACTCTGACTCATTCATTTTAATTGAATTATACTTTCCTCATTATAATATTAAATTATTTGCCCAGACGCTTTTCTCCCTGCCACTTGTGAACCTGTGCTGAGCACGTTCAAGACTGTGAGCACTTCAGGACAAGGTGATCAAAACACACACCAAAAGCACTACAGGAAAAAGCACATTGAAATTAAACACCCTTAACATTCTCTCCCTCACTTCAAACCCACTGAGCTTATCCTTCTTGACACATTCTGGAGCAGTTTCAGAAATCTCCTTTTATGAGTGTCTTTTTGCAATTACTATCTGCAATCTAACAGAAAAGGAAACAAAATACAGGGTCCAGAAATCTTTATGACGTGTCCTCTGCCATTTTAATCACCGATTCTAGCGCCTTGACAGTTCTGGATCTTTCCCCATTCAAAATGATCAGGAAAGGTAAATGTGAGAAAATTATTTTCAAAAATAAAAGAAGGAAAGCATATTAACAAATAGACAATTATTTACAAAACCGCATAAGAAAAATACAAGCTATACTGAATTACAGAAAAAGAGGTAGGAAATGAACCATGGTTTTTGTATTGCATATTGATGTCTTCGGAGTGGTTTCTCAGGAAAAACAAATAGAGACATGCACTGGGAGGAGGGAAAAGGAAAAGAAAGAAAGGGGAATTGTGTATATATGTATACACAGGATAGCTAACATCGTTGTACTACTGACCTCTATCGTTTTACTGAAAGGATCAGTTAATGATTATTTGATCAAGGAAAGGTAATTATTTTGAAACCACTCAGGATATGGAGGCAGCCAGGAGAGCAAAACTTAAAATAGTCATAAAAGAGTATTTTCAGAAGTGACCCAGAAAGCGGCAAGAGCGATGAAATAAGTATTCAAAGTAAGAAGAGTATTTTTGAGGGAGGTTAATGGCAATGTACCTTTTACCGTAATATTATTAAAATTTAAAAAAATCACCATCTTTTCAAGCAAAGATTATATACATGAATCTTATAGTAATACACGTAAGTCCCCACCGTGCACGCACAAGCGCACGGGCGCGCACACACACACACACACACGCGCGCGCGCGCACACACACACACAGACAAGAAAAGACCCTTGCTTGCTTTATTCATGGAAGCAGTGCTTTGAGAGTTATCTTCAGTGTGTTCTTCTCTTGCTGCAAGTAATAAATTTTTCTTTGCTCTTTTATTCCCTGATTATGCTTATGGGCTTTGCACTCACTAAGGGGTGAACCTAATGCATTCAGTTACAGTTTGACAACTTAATCATTTGAAATACGTGCCTCAATCAGCACCACAGTGGGGTAAGTCTTGATAAGGAATCCTTGCTTAAAGTTGTTCAGGGGCCAATTTTAAAATATGTACACATTCTATGTTGTACAATTCTGAAATTATATCTCATATTAATGACTGTTCAGAGAGTTCATTTTTCATATTTTAATAAATGGTAAATTAGAACATAAACTTTAAGGAAGAAAAACAAAGTTGAAGAGTTAAAATATTATATTATTATAAATGCTAAATATAGCCTTTCAATTTACTATTCAAAATCATTCTATTAGGAGCTATTCTGATTTTTTGCCTCTGAAAATTCATT
The DNA here is from genome assembly GCA_004027595.1 of Dinomys branickii. Lineage (NCBI taxonomy): Eukaryota > Metazoa > Chordata > Mammalia > Rodentia > Dinomyidae > Dinomys > Dinomys branickii. The sequence continues at coordinate 143,832 of PVLD010001163.1, forward strand.
ATACTTTTAATAAAATAAATAGAAAGGTATTATTTAAGAGTTTGTAACCTAATCATGCATCATTCTTATTTTGTTAAAATAAAATTAAATATTAATAAATTCATATTGTGAGCTGAAAGATCAGCTTAATAATATTTTAAGATTTTGCTACTTTAATACATATCAATATGCTCAAAGTGACCAGATACTTATATTTATAGAGCATTTTTTACTGAATCAAAGACTAGTTGGAGTTTTTAATTAAATATTTATAAAGTGGAATTTGATGTTTCATGTGATATAATCTGAAATACAAGGCAATAGCGTGGTTCACACAGGTCTTTCAGTGTTCATCTCTGATTTCTAATGCCCTTAGCTGATTTAAAATTTTGCAGTATCTTTTATCTTCATGTGCTTGAGTGATATCTTTAAAACTTCAAAGATATTTTGTCAATATTTTAGGGCATCTCAAATTGTAGTGTGATATTTAATGATGGATTTAGACCAATTCTTGACATGTTTATGACTCCAATCAGCTTTAATTTTATTTGTTTTGGTAATAAAATGATTTAGCTACAAGAGACTCAAGCTGTTTGAAGATTACCAAACAGTATGTGTTCTTTTAGTAATACAGCCTAAGTGTTATAAAGGAATCCTCCAAATGCAGCAGGTCAGTAAAGGATATGCATAATTTGTCATGAAAGACATTGTAATTTATTTTACTGCATTTGTTTTTACTTTTATGTTTTATCGTATCTAACTAAATGTTAATTTTAGGAGTGAAGAAATTAATGGTTAAAAAAATGAGCATAATCATTTAATGTTTTCTGATTGTCCTCTAAAGTTAATGTCTCATTATTCCTTAAATCTCTGTGTTGAATGTTCAAAATATAAAATTAAAGATGAATGTATTTCAATAATTTCACAGGCATTCCTCTTTTTAGAGCAACCTATATTAATACAGGCACATTCTTAGAAAAAAAAATAGTTGTCTGAAAATTAACAAAAGTGATTCTTTTTCTTATTGACATTGTTAAATAAAAATTGCAAGAGGGCATTATTTTGAACCAAGCTCCTGAAATGGGCCCAACATACCAGGCTAAAAACCAAATGGATTCACTCACTTTAAAGTTTCATGTCACAAGCTGAAGCTATTTATCTGACCTTCTAAGAAATGAGGATAAGACGGACAACAACCAAATTTCTCTAATGGGCCAGTTTCAACTAGAATGATAATGATGTTAGTCCACCTGCCAAAGAAGTAACCAGATGGTAACTAGTCAGTTATTTTCCTATTATTCTGTGTCCTTCTCCTTTACCAAGACTCTAACTTTGAGATGACCAACCTATTGTTTTTTGTTTGTCTTTGCTTTCTTCTTTTCTCTAAAACTTCCGCTTCAACCTACTCTTTTATGAAATGAAGTGCTGCCTCATTTTAGAATCTCCCCAAAATGTTAAGAGCTTTAAAGTAAATTGTAACTTTATCTTTGATAAAATTATCGATACTTTCTTAAATTTATACTTTTATGTTATAAGAGGTAAAAGAAATGATTATCAAAACTGAGATTGTACGTGGACAGGTTTTAGCAGATGATACTTTATTCATGTTATTTGTAGCTTGGGTTTAGTTTTTTATTATTTTCCAAGTTAAAAAACGAACCCAGGACCTTGTACATGCTAGCAAATTACTCTTGTATGGAAATACAGATATCCTTAGACCTTAGAAAACTCTTATTTTGAAACAAGGTGTCACTAAGTTGCCTAAGCTGAGCTTGATCTTGTGGTTCTTCTTTCTGAGGCTCCTAAGTAGCTGGAATGGCACCTATGCACCAGAGTGCGCCGCTGCATGTTATAAGATGCTTTAATCTCAGCGTAGAGAGTGTGGATAAGAAATAGAGCAGTGTGAAAAGAAAGTCACCTTGAACACTCACATTTGAGAAAATAAAATATTTGTAAATTTGGAATATACAAATTCACTCATTTACATTTAGGTTTCTGATCTTATTTTCATACGACAATTGTATTAATAGACTGCAACATATTAAACAGTGCCTAGAATGTCAATCTAAGGCATTTGCTTAAGATAAAAGGTAGCTTTCTATGCACCATTTGACCTTTACCTCTTTTTGTTAGTATGCAGGTTACATTGCAGGAAAAACAGGAGGCACTGCTCCCTTACACAAATGCTTAGAATGGGAGCGGAGTACGGTAAACCATCTTTTTTGTTGTCTTTTTTTGTTTGGAAAATTTAATCCTGGAAGTGACACAATCTACTCCTTCTCACATTTCAAGGCCTAAAACTAGTCATGCAGACATTCAACTTCAAATGAAAGTGCTATGACATGACTGGAGATATAAAAAATATTTGTGGAGGATCACACATCTGCAGAATATGAAAATGTAGAAAACTGCTAAAGAGTAAACATGAGTGATATAAGCGACCTATAAAAAAAGTAAATGTGACAGAAGCTCAACTCCGTATTTCAGATAGCATAGAAACAGAAACACAGTGTGGAGAACTTCAACAGAATAAATTTTAAACATAAAACATACCTGAAGCAAGTGGTTTAGGTTGACCTTGTAGTCTTTGTGCCATGTTCTATTAGTATAATTGTCATGTGAAAACTATTTCAGCGAATCTAAATGTAAACAATCTCTTTGTAAGGGTACACTACCAGCTAATCCTTTGGACATATTTATCCTTTCCTCACATGTAAGTTAAAATAAATGGGGATACTATACTAAATATAAAAGACATAGGTCCAAAAGAATCTAGTCTTCTATAAGTGATAATTCTTGAAGCCAGGCAAACAGTGCTGTCTCTCTGACAGATGCCTGTTAATTCTTCCAGTTGCAGTGATCTCTGTTTCAGGCACTTAACAGCAGTTCACTACCTGATGTCTCAAAGGAGGCATCATGAAATCAATGCGCACTGAAGCCAGTTGTATTTTGAATTCTGAATAGATTTTACAATGAGATTTGGCATGAACCTCTTTGAAAGAGTTTTACTCATGCCACTAAAGAATAAAAGTCCAAGTGTTGATGAAAATCATTTTTACTTTTCAGTATTATATGTATTAATAGAAAAATATATTTGATTAGTATTAAAGATGTTCAAGTATTATTTTTAATAATTCAAGAAAATTAATTTTCAGTTGCACTCATCTTGTATATTGCCCTACAGTTGCTCTAATATACGGTAATGATTATTCAGTCCCATTAAGCCAGAGATGCTTAGAGATTTAATGTCTGTTTTAATCTTTATAAAAATAGAAATGTAAGCAGGGCATGGTAATATAAACATGTGATTGCAGGTACTCTGAGGCCAAGGTAGAAGACCACTGCTGGCAGCTTAGTGGGACTGAATCAAAATAAAAATGAAAAAGGTTGGAATCTATCTCAAAGTAGACACCTTGGATTTTTATACCCAGTACCACAAAACAAAAGATACAAATATATCCAGGATAATTTCAAGTTTTCTAAAGTTAGAGCTCTTAATGAAAAATGATCAAAGATTAAAGAACTTAAATGTGTCTGCAACTTTTTGAATAAGTGGTTGAATCCTGAATAAATTTCAAGATAGCAATCATTTAATCATATATATTATCTTTATCTGAAAATACCAGTTAATATATTTTTTAAACATACTGAATATGGTTTGTAAATTTTCTCAAAGGTTTGCCAGTGGTAAAATGTTATTTTCCCAGAAAATAAGCTTTTCTTGGATGTCACTGTGTAGAATTTTGAGCACAGTTGTTCAAGCTGTTTTTTTCTTAAGCTGAAAGATGTCACTGCCAGGTCTTAAACACATGGAGCAGGGTGCCAGAGAGAACAACTTGCCCAATATCTGTCAAGTCAGGCCAAGCACAGGAAAGTGCCCAGAATCCAAGAAGAATGTTCTAAAGGTCAGGACAGCAGCTAACAGCAGTAAAATCTAAATTAACTTTCACAGCATGCAAAGTACTCTTTATGTCTTTCAACATGCAGGAAAAGGATCAGCATTTCTTGCATCTCGGAAATTAAAATAAATATTGATGGCTTAGTTAGAATTTGGATACCATAGGCAGTGTTATAGCTCAATAATAGTGCTACACTGTAATTAAAGGGATATGATCAATTTCTTTTTCAGAATTACTGGAAAAATTTCTAAGCACTTATAGTACTTACATCTTAGAAAGATAGTTATAGTTAAAAATGCATAGCAAATGAATTTTAGCATACTGAGTACATGACAGATTAATGATATCTCTAGCATAATGATCACTAGAGAACAGATATCCTAGTATTGAAATTAAGATTTCATGTCACTGTAAAGAAAGAGAATTTCAGGAAGATGTAGTTAATATTTTCTTCCCATCTTTAACATGAAAAACTAGATGATGGATATTTATAAGCTACAGGTTTAAAGTGAAAATGAAGGACATGACCAAAATGCTTCTTTTTGCATAGTGTCTTCTGTTGACTAATAGTAAACAAGGGAAGAAAACATAACAGATTAAGTATACAAGGTCAAGTAAAGGAATCTAAAATAAACATGACAATTGAAATTACTAGAGCCCAGCATTGCTGTCTTCTGTAGAGTTTTGGGGTCTGTCACTCTTCAGTAGCATGTGCTCAGAGATTCGCTCCCTGGAGGACAGCAAGGGGTACTGTTCTAGAGGGGACCGGTGCTACTTAACGTGTTATACCAGCACCTCCACATGCTCATAAATACGCAGTTACCACTCAGTGAGGCAGAAGATGGCATGCTGATCAAGTTTATCTGTTTTGAAAGAGTTTATTCATGTAAAATTAATTAAAAATTAAGCATGGAATACTACCAAAAATCATGAAAATATGATTAGAAAATGACAGACTAACAGTTTGATTCCAGCATGTGAATACAGAAGGGCGAAGCTTAAAATTTCTGAATGATCCTTTCTGACATACACCTATATCAATAGTATGTCATCGAAGGCAAATCTATTATTTTTATAAATATATTGTTTCTCAATTAAATACCGAGAATTTATCAATCTGAACTGAGTTTCCCCTGTAACTGGTACAGAGTCACTGAAAACAAGTTGGAGCTAGATTTTTAAAAATACTTTTTAAAAAGTTATATGAAGTTTTAGAATTCTTCAAATTTACAAAAAAAATGGTCACATTTACTAGGTTAGTTTAAGCACCTAAGAATTTATACTAAGTAAATCTAGACAAAATACAGTTATACCACTTTTGCTTGATTTCTTTGAGTCTTGCAAAAGTGGTGTCATCTGATTGATGTTTCCCCACTGTGCTTTGCTCCCCTCTACTTGAATAACTATCCACTGTTTTGAAAACTTATTTAAATATTTGCTGGGGAGCTAAATGATACTAGCTGATTAATTTGGTTATAGTATTCTACATACAGATATCGTCTTTTAATTAAAAACATCACTCATGAGAAAGATTTGAGATTTCTGTACTGCAAGATGAAAGAACAGTTTCATCTAGAAATATTTATTTTTGTCCCATATGATTCTGATCCATAGAGTGTTTCACTAAATACATTATTTGTTCTTTTTTTTAAAAAATTAAGTCAGTATATGATCTAAAATTTGAAGACAATTTATCTCTGTATTTACAAAATGCAAAGACTTACTCATTTGAAAATATGATGATGTAACAAAACCTGATGCATTGGAAGACACTTTTATTTTTTTATTTTAAAGAGAAAAAAACTAACAAAACAACAACAAAGACAGAAACAACAGAAACAATACATTGCCTCAAACTTAATTAATGAGAAACTTAAAGGAAAATGTCTACAGGCCTCTCCAAGATTAAGATATGGTTCCTCGGTTCCTCTAGCTATGAGAATACCTTTATTTTCACTGAAGAAAGTAGAATTATTCTGCATTTTCTTTCTTTTTACTACATTTAAACATTACATAAAATCTTTAACACTTTTATGCCATCGTTTAGTTTTTATTAATTTCAATTTCATATCAAATTTACTATTTTTAATCCTTCACAGAAAGTCAAAACTGAAAAGAAAATGTGTTCTTTAGCAATTAAGAACATATTTCTTGCGGCATCTTCCAATTTTACGATTGCACTTCTATGCCTGTCCAGTACGTTAAAAGATGTAGTTTTAATAGTCTACACTCTAGGTCATGTTCAGTAACTTGGAGCAAACCAAGCAGACAGTATTTTATTGCAATTTGGTTCTCATGGGAAATGAGAAAATTGCAAATGACAGCTAGATGTTAAAAATGCAGCAGCAGATGGAGGATTTGTAAGAAGAGAAATACCATAAAAATGTTTCTTATCTTCTTTCTTTTACAAATAAAATTTTATTTTATGTCATTAAAGTTACAAAATGCAAGGAAATGATGTTTTGTTATTTGAAGGGATCTTAATAATTGTTGCTGCTGAGTGATATGTCACTATCTTCAATTAAACTGCTGCCCTTAATTCTCATCTACCAAGAGACCTCCAAGGGCTACTGTTAGAGGTGACATCCATCCTGTGAGATGAGAGTATTGCAGCCTCCCTACTGAGGGTCTGTCTTGCTCACTCTTTTTTCGTTGCTGAGACAAAATACCCAACACGCAAAATGAAGGAAGGAAAGGTTTATTGAGCTTACAGTTTGTGGAGGTTTCAGTCCATGCTTGGCTGGTTCAGAGGCAGAGTGGCGCATGGCAGAAGGCAAGCTGTTCATGGCAGCAGAGCACAGCGAAAACAACCAGCAAAAGGGAGCAATGGCTGCAAGCAGCCTCTCTCCTTTCCTTACATTGTAAATAGCCTGCCCCCCACCCCACCCAGGGGGTGAGTAGCTCTCACACAGTCCCCACGCCCTCCTCTCCACAGGCTCAGGACGTGTACAAAGTAAGCACCCTGGCTTCCTGCTGAGTCACTCAGCCAAACCTCTAGACTCCCCAGATTGACACAATGTATCAACCATAACAGGTCTCTCTCTTTTCACACTTGGTTTACCTTTGTTTCATGTGTTGGTAAGGTACAGATGTTATTACACTGTGAATGAGGAGACACTTTTGTTAATTGGTTAACATACCAGAATGTGAGAAACATGTCCCTGAATAGCTAAATTTCCATTTGATATAGCAAATATATCTTTCTTTAATCTAATATTTTATTGAAATAGTATATATATATATATATATATATATATATATATGTGTGTGTGTGTGTGTATGTATGTATATATATGTCTCTGAAAAATCTAATGTTATTACAATATATCATAAATAATGGGTGATGTTTGTCTTATTCCTCTTTATTCTTACCTTAAGTAAACTTTTAAGGCTTTTATCTGTCTGCTTTGGATTTAACAACAGAATATCTACCTATTAATCTATCTATCGGTCAACTAGAAATAATCCCTACTCATCTTTCATTTTAAACAATATCTACCAAGGATTTTGTGTCTTATTGAAGGGAAGTGTTTTGTTTTCTTACTATTACACCTTCTTACACATAATAAAGAGCAATTCCTGACAAACTGTGAGGAAAAGCAATCATCCACAAAAACCTGCATGAATAAGTTACATCACAAGGCAAGCTAAATCTCACTGTGTCTGTTTGACAAGTGTCAGCATGACTATAAATGGACGATTGTCCAGTGTTTCAGCGGTTCTCATTTGCTAAAACCAGACACGACCAGCAGCAGATGCAGTGACTTCCCACTTCCAGGATTGCAAAAGGCATATGTACTATTCTATGGGGTGCAGTGCACATATAAAACAACATGGTTTCAAAGATTCATGAGGAGCAGCCATTATCATGAATAACTCTGGTCTGGCAACTAAATATAAATTATAGGGTACATATTTAAAAATTTCTTGCTAATACAAAGAAGCTGGGTGGTGCTTCAAATTATTAATCACTTCTTTAGATACAATGGTTATTTACAGGAATTCTTTTACAAAGTCAAAGGTTTTCTCTCGCTTTTTCTTTCTTTCTTTCTTTTGTTCTGTCCTCCTTTTCTTGTCTTTCCTCCTTTGCCCCACTCCCTCACCTCTCGCCCCTTTCCCCTCCCCCTCCTCCCCTTCCTCCTCACCTTCCTCGTCCTCCCGGTCCTCCTCCTCCTCCTTCTTTGTTATTGTTGAGACTGGGTCTTGCTGTATAGTTCAGGCCAGCATTGATATTTTTGTAGGCTGCTAATCACTATGAGTATGGCTTTATTCTCTTTTTAAATAATCTTTTGCAGACATCTTTAGTAACCCTAGGAAATATTTATATGAAAATAACCACTACATATCTTAAGGGATAAAGTTCCTCTAGATGAAGCAAAGTGATTTTTTGTCTGTTTGATTCGTATTTTTCTTAACATTGGTATATTTCAGACATGCATAACGATCACACTCATCATGGGGAATTTGTACCTGCCTGTGATATGTCAACTCCTTCCCCTCTTTATCTACAAAACCCTTGTGTAGAGTTTTTTCTTCCCCTTCTTACTTTGGCCCTTCTTTCCTCTCCCCTCATTCCCTTTCTCTCTCTCTCTCTCTCTCTCTCTCTCTCTCTCTCTCTCTCTCTCTCTCTCTCTCTCTGTTTTTGGTACAGGGAATTGAACTCAGGACCTTGCGCTTGCCAGGCAGGTGCTTACGCCACTGAGCTACATCCCCAGTCCTCCCCTTCTCATTTGAACATTTTCTTCCAGAAATGCCGTTTTCAATATAAATTAAAGTTCAATTCCATTGAACTTTCAATTTCAATTGAAGTTCAGTTGCATTTATTAGGAATGACACATTTTAAAATATTGCTTTTGTGTTCGTCTCCCTCTGTCTTCCATCTATCTATCTATCTATCTATTCTTGGCATTTTCTTGGTTTAGTTTTGGCTGGTCCCAGACACTTGTGTATGAGTAACGGTCCTTTCCACAGTGAAAACCGGTGTAATCACCCTTTATGTCATGGTCACTTTCTCATTGCTGGGACACAATCACTAACATCTCAGAATTAAACAAGAATCTGCATTGTTTCATATTTTAGGAATTTCAATCCTTTTGTGGTCATCTGATTTCAGTCAGTAGCAGCATGGCTTAAGATTCTGACAGGGGAAATCTGTTGATATCAGACCATCAGAGCACTGGAGAGAGCAAAGGGAGGATATGGAGAGAGAGAGAGAGGTCATGCCTGCTGTGAACCCTGTCTTCCAGCCTGGTCCCGTGTCCCACCTCCAAGCCAGGCGAAGCGCCCCTCTACCTCAGTCACCTTCTACAGGCTCGTCCTTTGGGGTCATCTGTACATGATCCATGATACTTTAAAGGCAGCTATTTCAGAGTGTGCCATGAACAATTCAGCCAATAAATTTACGTTTTGTACCAAAAGTGAAAAAAGTTATTGTTTTTGCCTTGCTAGATGCTGTCTTGTATTCTTCCAGCCTTGTATGATTTCAATATAGAAATGGAATGCTAATACATATGCATAGTCAAATATGTTTTATCATGTTGAATATTTCCTCTGTACCAATTATGGCATGAGAAGCAGCATGTCTAAAATAATATTCACTTATCTCATAGTGTCTTTCCTATATATGCCATGTATAAGATGTATGGTTTGTATGTAAGGTTCAAAGATACCAAACAAATTCTAAATGTGAATAACGCTGTTTATTCTCACCCTGCATTTTTACTAATTACAGCTTTTATTATAAACTCTTAGTCTAGAGTTATTCTTTCATTAACTTACTCTATACATTTATCCATGATATATAAATGAGCAACTCTCTTCCTTCATTAGTTTATTGAAAGAAACAGTTAGTGCTTATGTTACTTGATCAATTTCTCATCCCTGTATCTTATAATCTGAGCAACTACTCTGAAAATTACAATATGCTATACAATAACCATTGTTAATTCTCTCTGTGTGTTTCAAATTCTGTACCACTTTTATTTTTGAAATTCTCTATAATTTTGATTTTTTTTTTCCCTCAGATTCAAGTGTGTTTGTACAGGGGTAATGTATGAAATAATATCTAAAACACATGGATAGAAGGTGCTGATTATAAATGAATTACATATATTGTGAAATCACAAGAAAAGATTTAAAACTTTATTGCAACTGATTGTTATTATGATCTATTATAAACTTGAAGTGATCTATTCAAATAAGCCCATCTTGCCTACTCTCCCTCTAGGTAATTCATTTGTTCTGTTGCTTTAGTGCAGTTCATATTTGTGCTATCTCAAAGAAAAATATTATCAGTTTAGATTCAAAGGCTGAAGGTATTATGTGTTCAGGAAATCCCAAATCTACCCCAGTTTTGCTTCATCATTTTATCACAGCAGGCAAGAATATGTACTAAAAATTTTAAAGAGAACAGATAAAAGTAAAAGCAAATGACCAGAGAGAGCAACCAGCAGGCTTCCTGAAGAGCCCATTATCTTTCTATTAACATGCAAGACAGGCTTCCAAAAGCTATTCTTAAGAGTGATTTATATTCAACGATACTTTTGATGTCAAATTTTAAATTACATTATTTTCTGCAAGAGCCACTCATTTTAAATGCAAAGCTTTCTACTATAAAACTTTATAGGCATAATTTCTATTAATGTTCTAAGTTTGTGTAGTATAGAACTGTATTCTGAATAAAATGCTTAAATACATTTTTAGTGAAACAATTATTTTAGAATGTGTATGATTAAGAAATACTTGTATTTCTGAATTTACAGAAGAGAAAAATACCAGCAATCACTGGTTACTTAATTTAATTAAATTTTATCAGCTGTATGAAACCCAAATTAAATATTATATATATGTGTGTGTGTGTGTGTGTGTGTATACATATATTAAAGACAGTGGATTCGAATTAGATTAATAACCAGGATTTTAGTAATTAGCATTTTACTGTCATTTTTGTTGCATAACATGACACATCAGTCTCCGGTTTACATAGAGTAGGAATGAGGTATTTTTACTTAGCTAACCAATCTTTGAAGAAATCTGAGTTTGTAGAATTATGCACTTACACTCTTTATGGGAGCATCAAAAGTGAGACATTCAAGAAAAGATGTCAGGAAGGCAGATGACAGCAGCATTGTCAGTTTGAAATGGAGCATTTCCCGCCTATCCTCATGATGCCTAGTTCAGTTTTCTCAATTTGGCACCCCTACAAAATTTTTAAATTTTATTTAATCTTCCAATAAATACAATAACAAAGTTATGTACTCCACCTAACATGGTAACACTATCATATGCATGAATGGAAATACATTAGCTCTTTCCCCAGAAGAAGGTGACAAGCCCTTGTGTGATGTTATCTCTTTGATACCTCCTGTATTGTATGATGTTAGGTTGACACACTTAAATGCTGTGATTTGAAGTGGGTGTGTCTTATGTTACATGGTAAGGGATAGAGTGCGATAGGGTTTACTCACCAAAGCTGACCTGGAAATACCCGCTGTGAGCCAACCAGCCAGCCAGCAATGTTGAGCAACGTTGAGTCCCAGATAGGACACAGTTTCTCAGGGTGACCTATCAGCTCCCTGGGAGTGGGTAGATTATATAATTATATTGAACAGCTTCCACCAACGAAGGGGTAGTGTTTTTTTTTTATTGGAATAGACACAAATTGGTTTCTTTTATATGTAGTGTGTTTACCAAAACTGTTAAGTATATATCCTATATACCATGCTTATCTCTTTAGTCCACACAGGATTGCTTCTGAGGAGTTGACTCCACAGCCAGTAAAGTAGCACAATAGGCCTGGGTTCATAAACTCATGGGCCTTACCATGCTCTCTTCCATCCTGAAGCAGCTGCCTTCACTGAATGGTGATATCATGGAAACCTAAACTTATGTTCTTTAGAAAAGTATGTACTGTTTTCAGTGTCCACTGCGTGCCGTGGTTCCTGTCCATGTCAGGAGTTACAGACTGAGACAGGAGAAGTGCAACTGGCAGTAGCATCACTCACCAAGGAACAAGAGGCAGGCACAGGTTCCCGGGCTGCCACCTCATGCTGCAAAGCCCTCTTTATTCCCAAGGGAGGAATGCTTGCACCAAGAAACACAGCAATGACTCTATTGAAAAGAATGGTACTATTCACTTCTGGATCCATAAGTCTCTGCATCAACAAAGAAGAGAGTTAACTTGCCTACTGGGCCATTGATTCTGAATGCCCAGAAGAGCTCAGAACACCACAAAGCAAGAGAGGTGAAAAGAGCACATCTGGAATATAGCACTCCCACGGGGTATCTCTTAGGACTGTTGGACTCTATGAATAGTCAGTGGAAAGTTTAACAACCTGATTTAGAAATGGCTTCTAAAGGGTTTAAATCTTTATAAATGAAGCGTTTTAAATTTGCTTCACCTCACCAGGTTAAGAACTACAGCAGCTGATTCTTGTGGAGAACAAGTGGGAACTCTAGTAGGCAAATGGGGAAAAAGTACTTATAAATGCTAGATCTAATCACATGACCAAGACATGAGCACTGTAATTCTCATAACCATTTTCTCCTTTTATGAATATTTATGTGTGAAAATGGATCAAATATCTTTATTGTTTAGACTCCCTTTTCCACTTATCCTGTGATATGTGGTATATTGACTTTTCATTGAAATCTTTAAGACTTAAAGATTGTTAATTTTATATCATGATATTTAAACTCTGAAATACAAAGTGAGTGAAAATTAAAAAAAAAAAAACTTTACATCACCTAGGAAAAATTTTTTGTTGTTTGCATGCTAAATATGCTATGGTGAACTGGACCTTGTTACAGTCTTTATTCAAATATTGGCTTAGATAGACACAGATACAGGTGCTGTATTGACAAGGGTAGATATTTGATGGTTCAGACAATCTGACCAAGCCATAGTACTTATATATTTGGCCAAAGATTATTCTAGATTTTTTGGTGAAAGTGTTATTTAGATCCATTTAGCACTTAAATCAGTCAGTAGTAGTAAGGTACATTATCCTGTATAATGTGAATAGATCTTACCAAACAGCCAAAGGCCTTAAGGTGAGAATGAATGACTTCCTCAATGAAAAGAAAATTTAGCCCACTGCGTTTGGGTTAGAACTGCACATGGACCATCCCTTGTGTCTCCAGCTTGTTAGATTACTCTACCAAGTTTGGATCTGCCAGCCTCTACAATACAGTGAATCAGTTCTTTAAAATAAATATGTACCCTCACTCTGTCCCTCTGTCCTTACACATTTGTGTGTGTTCACGTGTGCATACAAGTATACATGTGGGCTCTCAGTCTTAATGGTTCTTTTTCTCTATAGAATACTTACTCAGTTTTACTTCTAGCAACTCACAGTGCTGCTTCCTATTAACTTTGGGTTTTGTTCCTTTTAGTCAGCTTTAACCACTATGATTTGGTAGTAAAACTCTTCTTTTTAAAAAGTTTAATGGCTATCTGTGACTCTTACAATTAGGAATTTCAGCTTGTCAAGTTATGCTAAAATTCCTGGAGAGATTTGATTAGAATGCCCATGAAGGTTTTTACTTGGAGAAAATAATGTTCTTCTTAGTCCATCTGTTAAATTTTCCTCATTACAGTGCTCCTCAATAGCATTTGTAAACTCTGACTCTGAACTCACTGTTGGTGATTTTGTTGGGAGTTTTATATATCATGAATTTCAGAAGAATTTACAAAGCAAAGTTTTATAAATTTTCCTAGAATGAAAGGTACCGTCTTTTATAGTTTTTGCTGTTGTTGAAGAGCTACTGAGGATTGAACTATCTGAACTACAATCTATCCGTTTTAATAATTAATTTGTTTATTTTGAGGTTGGATCTTGCTAAGTTACAAATTTATTCAAGCTTGGCTGTATCTTAAGATCCTCCTGCCTCAGCTTTCCAGCATGTCGAAATCCCAGAGGCACACTATCATGCTTTGGCTTTGTTTGTGAAGACAGGTTTTCATAATGATTTCTCCACTTACTAGCCACAAGATATTTAAGTGGTGTGATTTGGATGTGTGCATTGCCTGGTGTTCTTGATTTTTCAAGAGTGATTTGCTTTTAGCTTATCCTGTGGAAAACTTTAAGATTCCTTGGTACTTCTCTGAACTGATGAGTAGAAGTTGCTTTTACTTTTTTACACAAACATACTGGGCCTCTACTTCTTTGTAGGCAACACTTTCAATAAATTTACATTTCAGCTCCTCCCAATAAACTTCTGTCATGCCTTTGATTTTACTGATCGTAACTATCAGAGTTTTACTTAACATTCCGTTTGCTTTTCTCAAAAAATCACCTTGGTCTTAACTTTAAATACTAATTAGTTGGAACTGACCACTTGGCACAAAATGTCTTTGATTTAGCAAAGAAATACATTATTTTCTGAACTCCACATTTTTCATAAGTAGTGAAATAATAATATCTCTGCACATTTGGCTTAGATACCTCATGTATAATCTTACAACTATTTGGAACATATAATACACGTAATAAGTAGGTAGTGTCATAGCATTCTACTTACTTAAACTTTCCAAGAACAAAGGAAGAAAAAGGTAAACAATTTTCCACAGGTAGTTTTCTGCTGTTCATTCTCAAGAATGTAGTAAAGAAGAAAGATATGAATCATTCAAGATCTATCTATCTATATGAGTTCTAACTTTTGAACGTGGAATGATGTTAAGTCTAATTACAGATAGCTATTAGCATGGTTAAAACAGGTACTATTTGCCCATTTAAACTATTTTGAGAGTGAAATAGACTTCTTTATTCTGTTTTTAAATTTGTTTTTCTTTTTTATATATTGATAATATGAAGATTCTTTGAAAGCAAGGATTCTTTGTCCCTGTCTCTCTTCTTAGGCCCTTTTCTCTCCCCTGTCCTACTTGTTTATGGCACAGTGTCCCATTCATACATATTTACATAGCTCTCTATTTACATATGTTGCCATAATGTATTCAGTTGTTTTTAATTTTTAATTTTAATTTTATCATCTATACAGTATGAATTTATGTCATTTTTTCCTTAAAAATGTAAATGTTAAAAATACAATTTTGGCTGCTTTCTATCAAATAATTTAGATTTAAGATTTTCAATTTGTGCATAGTTAATAAAATTTATTTGGGATATTAATCACAGTATGAGTGTGATTAATAATAATTAATAATAATTAATAATATTATATAAGATGGATTTTATTGGCATTTTTATTTAATTCTCACCATGATTTATTTTTGTTTTGGGGGTAAGTAAGCAATCTATTTTATTTTCACAATTTTACCTTGAAAAATAGCTGTTTATATGTTACCTTTTCAAAATCGTTTTGAAATATTCCGTAGATTGATACATGATTTTGTGTGATTAATCGACTAATGATGGTTGTTAGAACCATGCAATCTTGCTTCACCTTCTATTCCTACAAAGACCCACAGATGTAAATATCATAAATAAACATCGTAGGTACATTTTCAAATGATTGCTTTACAAACTGAATTGTGTTTTTAGTATCTCTTTTATTTTGACAATTAATGTTATATAAACTATAACATGTAAATGAAACCAAGGTAGCAGTGACATTACATATATTTTAATTAATCTTCACAATCATATTTAGCATCGTCATGAAAAGAATTACAGAGCTGAAGCAATTTACACACCATCATGCTTCAGTAAATTAAAAGTTAAATTAATCTTAGGTTGTCTGCCTGGAAGGCCCTTGACTTTGCTCACTGTATGTATGAGCTGCATTGAAGCAGAGACATGTAACCTAAGCCTTTCCTAAATGCACACAGTAAGCTATAGTTCTTTCAATATCTTCCTCCTTTCAAAATATAGTGGTGCATAAATATCATATTTTCATTATAAAATATGTTTCATTGTAAAAGTACTATTGTCTTTTCCTCTTTCTTTTGCATTTCACACTATAGTATTTATAACCCTATGTATCCTAATAAACCATCTGCCTTTGACTGATCTTAATTTGATTTCACTGCATTCCTTATAAAAATATACTCCACATTGACTTCCCTTGATTGGCTTAGCCAAAAAAGTCATATTTGGAGTATATATACCTTCAGGGTATATTTTACTCTATAGACTTTCAGAGAGGTACTATAACTTCACTAGAAATGGACATTGAGGGGCTGGGGATATAGCTCAGTGGAATAAGCACCTGCCTAGCAAGCGCGGGTTCCTGAGTTCAATCCCCAGTACCGCAAAAAAAAAAGAATAAAGTTTACTTAAAAAAAAAAAAAAGAAATGGACATTGTTAGGTTGTATCTTTTCATTTGAAACATAGGAATATAGCCTTGCCATTCAATGGACACACAAAAAGTCATTTTATTGCATAATAGTATTTCCCCATTTATTCGGTGTGAGTTTTCAGCTATCCTCAGCACATCTGTGAATTTTTAGACCACTAAATGAGACAAAGAAAATCATCCCAACTGTATTTATACATTAAAGAACATTCTACTTTTAGTGCAGTTACAAACCAGTATCAGTTTACCATCTGAAAGCATGGATATTCTCCTAGTGATAATGAATGTAACAAGTTAGATTGGGCCTAATTATTATCGAGTGAAGATCTATCAAAAATAATGATATGAAGATAACATTAATTTGGTAGATACTGATATTCCAAATCAGCGCTGTAGCTAAAGGTAGCTGCAGGAGTGTTACTGAAAGCCAAAGTAAATTGGGGCAGTTCCCCTAGCAGTATAAATTAGTCAGAACCTTGGAGACAGAGGTGTATTTTAGGAATGAAGCACTGAACTCTTTTTCTAAGAATTATGTCACCTTAATTCAGTAATTTGGTATGCCTGAGGGTTTGCATGTATTTTAGAGATACTGTAATGAAGCGTGTGAGTATTCATTTAAACACAGAAGTCCCTCAAGAATAAAAGCCATGCCTAATTCACTGGAAATGCTATCATTTTCAGAATGTTTCCGGAAGTAACACGAACTTATAGTAGCTGGGTTAGGAACATTATTAGGATCCGATAAGATGAAATAGGTAAAATGTGCTAAAGAAATCTTTGAAAATTAGGTCATTCCCAAATGTATTAATAAAAACACTAAGTTTACAAACAGAAGCTCCTTGTCTTTTTCACGTGGGACTCTCTGGCTTGCACAGACTTATACCCATAATTTTTAACTTTCAAAGCCATGTGGGTGTTTAATATCCAATTTAAATGTTAAACATGGGAAAGCTTTTAAAATTGAGGTAACTTTCTATGTCTCATACAGTAGTCTGAGAATTCACACATATGCTGTACTGCATTGTTAAAATTAAAATTTAATAAATAGGAAGCTATTCTATGGATTATGAACATTACTTTCAAAGTTATAACTATAGTTTAGTGGAAAGCAATGACATATATTTAAATTATAAGCTGTTTGCTTACACTATCTTTCCTTATTTTTACCTGCTTCAATCTAAGTTAGTTTCCTTTGATCCTATACTAGGTCCTTTCAACACTGCCCAGTTTTACTATATTTGTGTTTAATTGTGAGTTTTTTCTCTTTTAATAGCATGTAGAAGTAATTGAGGTACAAAATTTCTAGATTTTGTAGCTAAATGAGTGTATTCTAACTGTCTGGGGTTTTTCGTTGTTGTTGTTATTCCCTGATAACTTTTTCTTTTCTTTTTCACTTTGTAAGCATTTTCTTTTCAGTTATGGACATTGCATATACATATAGACACAACATGACTATAATGCTCTAAAAATTCTTTCTTCTAGTTACTGATAAAAGCATATACAATAAGAAGAAACTATGTATTTGTCCCATTCTCATTATGTGTGCTTTTATAAAGTGCACATATGTTTCTACTATATAAACTGTATACATATTTTCTCATCGCTGTAATAAATGTGTTTTGATTATAGTTTTGAAATGAATATCGTCTAATAGATGCTAAATTGTGTTATTGATGGCTGCTAAGTTTGGCTCATTGTCTATGGTTTTTGAAAATAGAGCTAATTTTTTTTTTAAATCATACTTGGGGGAAATCAGTGGGCATGTATGTCACATTTACACAAATATGCCTGTCAGCGTGAAGGATCTGTACTGCTTGCAAAGCGATCTCTAATAGTCTGTTCCAAAATAATATATAATACTTTAAGTAGAAAATCCCCCAGGCTATGTCCATTCATTGTAAACATTTAAGTAGTGGAAATGTGAAAATATAAGACTGGTGCTCTGATTTATATATAAGTAACTGGAGAGTTGCTTTGATTAATACAGTTTCACTAGCACCATTCAAGCCTTGTAGGTAAACTCAAACCATGCTAGGCCAAGCAAAAGCTCTCCATGAGGAGGATATGTAAAAATTATTATTTCATACATTTTAATTCATGAGCTAGTGCATAGAATACTTGTTTTTTCCTAAGACATGATATACTTAAACATTACTAGAGATAGTAGGGGCATGTTTACTTTAAAATAAAGTGTCCCTTTCTTTCTCCAAATAATGTGACCACCATGAATATACTAGTTAAGGTGCAGAGTTGTTATAATGCTGACGACAGGTGGAAGGCAAATATTAAACTATATGCATTGGTGTAATAATCTATTTTTCATTATAATGAAATAATTGAGTCTCCCTATTTTACAAAGACAAGTTTGTTTGTTTGTTAACTTGTTTCACTCACAATTCTAGAACTGCAACCTCCTGGGACCTCATGTGGAAATGGTTTTATTGCTAGCAGGGTCTTAAGACAGTGCAGATCACATGAAAAAACATGGGAAGTGTGCATGTGTAAGTCTCTCTGCTCTCCTTCTTAGAAATCCACCTAGATTCCTACAAGGATTTCTATTCTAAAAATTTCCTCTAACCCTAGTAACTTCCCAAAGACCCCTCCACTGAAAACCTTAGTTTCTGTCTTTGTAACACCTCAAAATGAGAACTAAATGGCCACAAAGAACGTGAAGAACATCTAACCAATACCCTAATCCTAATAGTTTGGACATGGTGATCTAATTTGATACTAATAAATCATTGTGAAAAGGAATATCTTAATTTGGACACCAGTCTGTTTTTTTAAATAGTTTGATGTATATTTTCATAGTAAAATCACACTGTAAAAAATCTGTATTTTAATATAGTAGTTACCCTTCAAGATTACACTCAAGCATCAACTCATATTTGATAATTAACTCACACATAGTGTAACAATATGAAAAAGTATTTGAGCAACATCACTATTGATCATTATAATCATAATTTTTAATCTACCAGGTGATTTTACTCTATGTTAGAGGAACATAATTAATGATGCACTGATGTTACAACCTTTCAGTGATGAGAACAAAATACTGAGAGTGAAAATTAATTTTTTGAAGAAAATTGATTTGAAACTGAATGAATGACATAAAAATGAATAAACCAAAAAATATAAAGTAATGAATATGTAATGGATATATTTACTTTATTTTTTTATTTATTTTTTAAAATAAAAGTACAAAAACATATTAACAAACAGACACCAATTAGCATAAAAAATAGTACAATCACAACTGATCTACAGACAAGGTGACATGGTCTCAACAGTGGTTATTGCTTTATCCATTGATATCTTCGAAGTGTAAATATATGAACCCATATGCAGACATGCAAAATTGGTCAGACAATTAATCCTCTCAACAACAGAAAAACACAAAAACCAAAAATCCAAAGACAGAAAACAAAACAGGCAAACAAGAACAACAACAACAACAAAAACCACCAATAGTTGCTGCTTTGCATATTGATATCTTCGAAGTGTGTGTTCAGGATAACACATATAGACATACAAGATTGATCAAATAACCCGTCATCAATTATTCCTTAGCATTAAGTGATATATATGCAGGAGGGCTAACATGGTTCTACTATTGTATGATATATTTACTTTAAAATAGATTTGCTTTATACATATTACATTGTTACTTCCGAGTGTAAAACCAATATATCCACAGTGCCTCTTTTCACTGCATGTAATGCGAGCATCGGAGCCTAAAACTTTCCAACTTATTTATTAAATCTTCCATAGGCATTTGAAGGGTATTTTAGATACTTTAAACTACATACTAAATAAAATATACAATTTGAAGTATACATTGTTGCTGTGAGTAATTTTATAAACTACACTATTCATAATCCTTATTACTAAATACAAGTATTTCAAAGGAACCGTATTCAAACAACCTCTCTGTATTTTAATGATAAGGGTGTAAACTTTGTTTAATTCTGTTTGAGGGATTCTGAATGATAGTGTGTCAGAAGGGGGTGGAGGACAAATTATACTGCATAAAGTGAAGGAAAATAAACCTTTCCTAGGAATTACGATTATTCATTTCAGTATTTATTTTTAAATTTCCATTATAATACTTTATAAACATTTTAATCAATGTTGCTTTCATTTGGTGAGTAGAAAAATAACTATGTGTATTCATACAATGAAATATAGTTTCAATTGTAAAAAAAAGGCATAATTAAGCCACAAGTAAGAACAGATGAAATTTAACAAAAAAAAAATATTGTAAAGTAGAAAGAACATTGAATAGATTACTGTGTGACTATAATTATGTGACCCTGGAAAAAGCAAATATACATTCATGGTAAATGAATCAGTAGTTACTCTGAGTTGGAGGTGGGAATCTTGAATACTATGATTATAAATAATTTGTTTAGAGGAGTGGAACTCTTTTGTATAATTGTATATCTAATATTGTAGATATATGACAATGTGCCTTTGGGAAAACCCATAGACCTTTACATCATAGCATATAGGAATGTGACAAAATAATCTAACAATGCAAGAACCTCATTGATTGTGTGTATGATGAGATACCTGGTAACGGCATCTCTATGACCAAAGACTAAGCAACCTGCACATGCATTGTATAATTGATAGAGTTGTTTCCTGTACAAGTTAATGAGGCTGAGACTACTTAGGATACCAGAACTGAAGTAAAAATATCAGATGGTTTCTCATTAATGGAGCAGGTAAGAAGAAAGGAAGAGCAAGTTGTAATAGTGCAGTATGGTAATTGGCTGGAGTTGAACTCATCATTAAGAGCTAGGACCCAGAGAATAAATATAGCCCTCAATGTTACATACTGTCCATCACCTCCCCCTAGACCAAGGACCAGTGGGGTAAAACCCAGTGATGACATCAAAATCTTCATTCTCCAGTCACTTCACAAGTGCATCAGCCCTGGACATTGCTGCTATGAGGACCAAATCTCCAACACATGAGGCTTTCAATGACATTCCAGGTACAAACTAGAACACACAGTGATATGAACAGTACCAAGGGAAATCTATGTGACCATTACTCATGATTATCAATCTAATTAGAATGACTACATGGTAAGTTAATCTCATTTCTGTGTATTTCTGAGCGCTTTGTGGGTCATGACTTACGGGACTGTATCTGAATCTTAGACCTTTCCTGTGGCACATATTCAGGCTAGTTCTGATTCCCAGCTGATATGAAGGATGCAGCTTTGCCCACCATATCCTTCTGCTATGACATTTCTACCTTGGAAACAGCTAATGTTTTACTGAACCTTCTGAACCCATGAGCCCAGTTAGTCTCTCCCCTTTAGTTCATGTGTGTTGAACATTTTATCTCAGCACTAGAAAAACTGCAAATACTCTAGTAGTGACATTCACATCTATCACTTGATACTTTTATTTTTCTCCTCTTTTTCCTTTTCATTTTTATTCAATTTCATTTTTGATAAACAATCCTGAATCACAATGAAATCTCTAAGAAAAAGTAGACAAACTAAAGACTCCCCAAATTTCTAACGGGTATAGATTTTTTAAATGAGAGAGGAGTAAACTAATGGTATAAAAGTGGAAGTATATAACGGATACAGTAAGTTTTCCCAAGGACATTAATTGCGTCAAGTCCCAATGAAACAACAAGCAAATTAATTTAACATTTTAAGAAAACATCCTTCCAGTTATTGAATTGGGATAAAAAACAAGTTTATTATTTTTCCAGATCTATTGAGAGATTAAGGAAAAGGTGTACCAAAAATAATACAAAAAAATTATAGATCTTGTATACGACTGATTTAAGAATTTAAACAGGAAAGACAGAAAATGAATCTGTAGTATCTTAAGCGCCACAATATAAAACAAAGTTAAAAAAATGATGAATACATGTCAAAAGTACAAATGGAAAAGACGGAAAATTATTTTTTCATGCAAGAGCAGTCAAAAAGCAATGCAAGATAGCTATCCTATATTCAGACAAAATATAACTCAACCCAAAATTTATTAGAAGTAACAGAGGTTGCTACATAATTAGAAAGGAAACAACTGAACAGGAAGACATAACAGTTGTAAATATGTATGCAACAGCACACCTAATTCCATAAAACAAACACATTTATAGTGAGGGACTTTCATACAGTGAAGGACTTGCATGAAGCAACATATAAAAACTATAATAAGTTATAATACTATAATATATCATTTTTGAATTATAAATTCCTACATTATTGATTCATTATATATAAAGTTTTTAATATGTACATTTTTGAACATGAATTTCTAAAGAATATCTATAATAATGAGCAAAGTTTTAAGCAAACATGAACTAACCAAAAGTAAATTAAATTTTAAATATATATATATATTGTTATATATACATATATATAATCCTCCAAAGTTCACAAATTGACAGTGTAGCTTTGTTGCAAAACTTTAATATAGAAGAAAGGACAAATAATATCGGTTGGAGAAAAACTGATTAAGAACACAGTATAAATGCTGTCTATTCAAGCTTCCTTCTGCCAGAGCAACAAAGAATGAGCAGTGATACTAAAATTTGAATTTAACTTTGTCTCTGAATTAGTTCATATCTTTATAAATCTATACCTAGCTTACATAATTGACAAGAGATTTCCATTTTTGACCCTGTTGTATGTACTGTTTCTTTAAAAACTTTTCATATTTCAATTATATTAATTTTGTTTTCAAACATTCTTGAAACTTCAGATCTAAAAAAGAATAGTAGTATCTACTCTATGGTCTGAATAATGTTTATTAGAGACAGAGAGATAGAAAGAAAAGCGACTAAGGAAGGAAGATAGGGAGGGAGAGAGGGAGACAGAGAGGGATTAAAGGAAGGTAGGAGAGAGGAAGAAAGATAATGTCTTGGTTTGGGGCTTAATTTTGCAAGGGGAACAATATAATACAGGACACATATTTTATAAGATTATTTATAATAGTCACCCAAAGAATGATATACAAAAAAGTGACGAAATCTGTGTACACATTAAGACCAAGGAAACTAGCGGAGGGCCTGGTTCCCACAATAATGTTCTGCACGAGTCCAGTTTAAGACCTAGAGCACCATGCCTCCCATGAGTCCAGCTGGAGGCCCAGAGTCCATAACAATGTCTCATGCAGGCCTGTTTCATGGATCTGTGCTTTGAAGGCCCAAAGGTCAGTGGTGAAATCTAGTAAGCCTGTGCAGTGGGATGAAGGATCAGTGTTAGCAGGCTGAGGGATCTGCACTGGAGCCAGAAAGCAACACTCACAAGAACCAGAGCTCCCCCAAAAGATGCCACAGCCATCCTCAGCAAAAGTGAGGTCCCCAGCCCCTCCGATGATGAAGATGGTTGAGTTTCCATTGGGGCAGCCATACCATCTTCCCCTCCACAGCCAGGAAGCGATGCTCAAAGTGAGGACCAGTGCTCCACCAAAGTAAACCAAAGCCATTCTCAGTGCCAATGCGGTCCTGAGCTTCTCAGAGGATGAAAACAGCCAAATTCATCAGGAAAGCCAGCACGATGAGCTCCTCCAAAACAACCAACAGCTCCTTACAGCTTCCACCAGTTCCCACCAGCAACTCTCAGCTCCCAACAGCCTCATTCTCCTTCTCCAGTCCTGCATCTTATGCTACTGGCAACAATCCCCAGGCAGGCCTCCCACACCCAGCACCAGACTTACTCAGTTCAGCTTGGGGTTATAAGTTGACCACTATTTGTCAGTCCACCACTGATGGTAGCTAACTGCATAGCTAAAATCCATGTAACTTTATAGATTAATATTCTGGAGCATGCGTAAATCTTTTTTCTTAAGTATTCTTTTGGTAAGAGGAATCAAACTCAGGATGTTGTGCTTGTTAGGCAGGCATTTGTGCCACTGAGCTATATTTCCGGTGTGTTTTAAATGTCACTTAATGAAATGATTGGCATTAAGTCCATTTTGTTGAACCAATAATTAGATATTGTCCTATGTATATAATAATACTACTTTCTTCTTTTAAAGAGAAAAAAAAAAAACTATAAAACAGAATTCCAAAACTGGCTAGTAGGAGAGTTGCAATATGTTTAGGTAGCAGAAGTAGATAAGCTAATTAACATAGCATAGAGTCAAAATTCTAAACAAGCACATTGAGAAGTAGTATTGTACGTAATGAAATAGGTACAAATGTTTCCATTATATTTACGGGAGCTACATGTAGCACCTGTCACTTAGTTCTTTAATTTCTATTCTTATAGTTATCACGATTCCAAGAATTGATTTTATTGAACAGTTTGTTTATGAAGCTGGCAATGTCTGCCAAATTAAACCATTTCTAAGAAGAGTGCTCATTTATCTTCCTTGGATTTCAACCAAAAGCATTTCAGAGATAATGACATAATGTAACTGCAAAGCTTTATCTTGACTGGCATAAGGTTTAAGTAGAAATATTCCATCTACATATATATTCATATCCATATCCATATCTATGTCTATTAGGCACGCTGCCCATTTTAAAAGACTGATCCTTGGGGTAGAGGATCTCAATTTTGCCTGTGCATTGGATTCACTTAGGAAGCTTTAAAACATAGTAGAGGTATCTGGATTCATCTCTAGAAAATCAGATTTACTTGGTGGTGAGCATTGGTTCATAGCTACTAACATTTTGAAAAGATCCAAATAATGCTAATATTCAAGGAAAATTCTAAAGTTTTTGTTTCACTATTTTGAGAAGGCGTGAGAATGATCCTAGGTTTGACATGACTATGTATGTCTAAACATTGAGTGCTGTCTTTTTGGACATATTTTAAAATATCTGAGTTAATGACACAAGCACATTATGATTTGGTTGTACAAATTCACACTTGGAACGTTTAAACTATTTCAATATTATTTTCATATGTAACACACAAGTATTCCTTTGAGATTTTTGACTTCATAATACAGTAGTTGTAGTATTGATATTAAAGAAGTATATTTCTCATGAGTTCGATTTCTGAAACCAAAATAAAAACAAAATAACTCAAAAAAGTCATTTATTGATATCAATTAAATTCATATACTGATACAAAACCAAGCATTGAGTAAACAGCCCTTTGAGGAAAATAAGGCTCTGATTTGTAATGTTTTATCATTTCCATGACACTTCTTTTAACTTTAAAGTTATCATATGATGTCAAGCAGTTCATTATTTTCCTAGAGATTTAATCCTCAGTTCTTGCAAACTGGGAACTGGATCCACCAGTGCCAGCGACACTGCATATGGTGAGCCTTATGTGAAATGCTAAACATTCTTAAAGAAATATGCCAGTGCATCTTCAAAACCACCCGATGATAAGGTAACAGTTCAAAAAGTTCTAATTCCTAGCAAAGAAATAAGAAGCTTGGAAAAGATTTAAGTTATTCAAGATAAGTCAGACAGCAACCAACTACATATAATTTTGGACACTTGTTACGAATCAGACACTATTATTCTTGCTATATATTTAAGACAGTTTTCATCACCGTCCAAAATTCTATCCCCTTGGGAGTTCAGAAAAACATCAGTAAATCAATATATAGGAAAAATGTAATGGTTCATATGAGCTAGGAGAAAAATGAGGTTGACTATATGGCAGAAATTGATTGGTACAGGAAGCTAGTTTAGATTGCAATCTAGATTTTTCTGAGAAATCTCACTGGGATTGAATCGTACGGGTGGTGTATGAGGTAATAATCTATGGGTGGAGGATTGATGTTAAAGAAAATTGCTGCCAATGTCCTAAATGCTGTCAGAGATTTCTACAGTGTAGCTAAGGATGTAAACGCAAGGGAAAAATAAAAGGAGCAAATTCTGAAGGAGGAGGCCCTAGAACGCTGTAAGCTGAAACTGATGACATACTAATGGGAGCGCAGGGGTCTGAACATTGACAGATGTGAAGAAGCCTGGTCCATCAGATTCCATATGAGAATAAGGGCTGCAAAGGTAAATGGACTAGTGGCCAGAAATATTTCATCTGGGCAAGAATGTGTTTCCAAACCTTATGTTTTGTCAATACCTTAAGACACTGAATGAGGCTGATTTAAAGTCAGTGAAGCAGAGGGAATTTCAAGGTAGCCTCGTATTTAGGCTGTGGTAAAGTTATTTCAAACATAAGGTGAGGCAAACGAGAGTGTGATTCCTAAAAAGATTGGCATTAAAAAGAAGCACAGAGTTTGTATGAAAACTATATGGAAAATGTCTGGAAAGCATGTCGGGAGACATGATAATCTCTCTACTATTAGTATAATAGTTTGGAAATATAATCTTCAGGCCTAGAAAATAATTTCAATGAGTCATCATTTTTTTCTATATACATATAGACACTCCTTATTGTTACGCTATGTTAGTTACTCATGTTTAATATTTATTAAAATTACTTGACCTCATGAAAGAATTTCCTCCTTTCCTTGTGCACAGAGATGAAATTCATTTCCTGATCTCCTTTGCAGATAGGCGGGTCATGGGGCTGCATTCATGTGGCCTCCCTATTTCTCTGTTCTACCCCTCCATGTCTGTTCCTCTGTGCTTTTCCCTTTCTTGACTAAAAGCATTGAAGATCATCCACAGGATAACTTTGGAAACCACATATGGAACACAGCAATCTGCCAATGACCAGGATCCCCTACTGAATATTGTGAGCAACAATTATTCCCGTCATCACCTTATAAGGCTAGCTTTTTCTAATCATTTAACTTAGCGTCATTACACACTTCCGAGGATAAGAGCTCAGTAAGGAGTAGTAAAGACAAATACTGTGAAATCCACTGATATTTACATAATATACAATAGATAATGCTTTTTGAAGAAAGCTCCATGAATGACACAAAGACGCGCGCGCACACACACACACACACACACACAGCTGAGTCAGGTACAGTTGTCCCTTGTGTCTATGAAGCATTATTCTGGAACATCTCCCTAGTATTCCCATAAAAATAAAAATCACCAGTTGCAAATTTTCTTTACGTAAAGTGACAAAATATTTGTCTATCACTTATGCAGTCCTCTTGTACACTTTCAATCACCTTCAGATTATGTATTACATTTAACACAATGTAGATGCTATGTAAGTACTGACTAATTCTATATTTTAGGTGATGATGACAGGAAGAAAATGTCTATACAGAGTAAAAACAGATGTAATATTTTCAAATATTTTTCTAAATATTTGAAACCTCAACTAGTTGAACCTATGAATGCAGGAACCCTGTGTACAAAGGGACATATATTACAGATAAATTGTAGTTTATATTTGACAAAATTTGAGAACTCAGTCTTTGTTCAGTACCTTCCCTTCACTAGTGCACACAGAATTATAGTTTATAAGTAAGACTGACTCATGTGGCAAAATAAAAAAAGTAATGGGAGAAATATTCAGTCTTTTGTAAATAAGTGTGAATAACTTCATTGTTTTTGTGCTCCTTCCCACCCTGTATTATTTTCCCCACTGAATTAAATGTCTCTACTTTAGAGTTGCTATGCACATCCATTGCAGTGTAATTTACAGACAAAATACATACTTTCTTATATTTTTTCTTCCTTCTTGTCCTTCCTCCCTGTCAGTTTCATGATGCTGAAAACACTATGAACAAACCATACCTGCATCCTAGGAGTTTGCACACACATTTTCACAAGAGTAATTGAAATGTTAAGTCAAAGCTGACTAAAAACTATTTATTACAATAACTATGGATACATAATATTTATAAACAGTCTTATTTCACTATTTTATTTGAAAAGTAAATACTGTTAAGAAAATTTTGGAAAAAAGGAGCAAAATTTGAAATTATGTAACAAATCTAACTTTCGGTTAGAGATTAAGATTATAGTACTTTTATTATCAACATTGAAGAGAGTATTTGTAACAGAGGGCAGAGGTCTGTATTTGGTTTCTCCAGATCACAGTTTTCCTTCCTTGGTAAGAATGAGAACAGGATTCTTCAATGACCAGCAATCGTTCAACACTGAGATGCTTACAAAGATAGCAATCTTCTGCTCATATATTGACTTTAGGTCTGTCTGACCTTTCTGAATATGGAGAGGAGTTGCCAAACTCAGCCAAATGTTGTTGAGTTCAAAGACTGAACTTGATCAACAGTACAGCTGGTGTGAAACTGAGACTAGCGAAATACGTTTTCTGGCCTCAGAACACAGTTACTAGTTAAGGTAATGTTTACTACCTGATCACAGGCAAACGATGAACTGTTCCTTCTTGTAATGACCCCAGTAATGCAATGTTATCTCAGAGGTTATAGAAAGTTATAGACACTATCTTAAAGACACAATAAACCATGTGAAGGAATAATCCCTTGGACTAGGCAGACAATAGCATAAATGAAATGATAATATGATTCCTTAGAGAGTAGCAATTAGGATATTGTAATCTTATTAATATTGAAATAAACACACTTAAGTGAAAAGAAGCCTGGGCCATCAGTATTCAGCAACATGTTAGTGGCTTAAAACATCTTGTGAAATTGTTAACTCAGAAGTCATAGAATAAAATAGAGATGTGATGGAAACAAAAAGAAATCCATACCATAGTTACCAAAGTTATCATGTGACAGATTCCATTCCAGGGATAATGATAATGAGATACAGAATACTTACACAGAATAAAGAAATATACTAGCAGTTGCTTCTCACTGATAGTAGGACTTGATAGATGTCAGTGAGGCCTAGAGAAAAATGTTTAGAGAAAAATGACAAGAAACTATGGCCAACAAAGGTACTATTTTTTTAACCCTTCAAAAATGTGATATATTATTAATTATGGTCAATGTGTTAATACACTCTTGAATTTTTATATATATATAAATAAAATTCTTAACCTTTGAGCAACATCTCCTTAACTACCTCCCAAAGCATACTAAATTTTGGTAAGCATCATCCCTCTCTCTACTTCTATGGGAAAAATATTCTTTTAATTCCCTGTATGAGCGATACCACGCTGCAGTTACCTTTCTATGCCAGCATTCTGGTGTTGGCTCTCCGGCCTTCATCACAGATTCATCAGCATTTCGTCGCAGACCCAGCAGCCCTTGATAAGGACTTGCACAGACACTGCGGTGAGCTCCAGGCCCCAGGCCTGGATTCTTCAATCTCCAGTGTGCAGGCAGCCTCTGCACACTTCCTCATCTAACCCTGTAGCTGACCCTTGTAAGCCGAATTTGTAATTTGTTGTACATTTGTATATCTTGTGTTAAATCTGTTTCTCTAGAAAACCCTGACTGATACAAGCTTACAGTTAGAATAGGGTCCTCCTGGTGCTGAGTCTTACTGTTGTGTCCCTGGTTTGAGGATCCAAATTAAAACCCTGTGTTCAGTTCCCTGTATTTCCTTCAAGCAAACAGTACCTCTGTCCACAGTGCTGCCTAGGGTAGGGGAGAGTAGGCATAACTGAAGTAAAATTATTCTTCCTACCTTTCTCCTCGCAACTTTTCTTGTTATTGTCCTGTGATCAGGTGGTTTGATTATTGATCTTCCTTCTTATCTTTTGTGAAGCTATTCTGTTCACGGATAGCGTGTCTAACTGCTTATTTTGTTTGTGTGTGGTGAGGGGACCTTGCAGAGAGCTAAGCAACTACCGTGCTCTAGGCCTATCTTTTGTAATGTTTCTCCTAAAGAAAAATATTTAACAGAAGGAAGTTATTTTAGTAACCTCTAAAATGCTAGCATATTAGTAACCTCTGTCAGCATAAGGAACAAGGTAGGAAAAAGTGGAATAAATAAGGATCATGATTAATATTTTTTATTTTTCTCTTTTAATTTCCTTAACCAATGAATTTTGACATATGTTTATTTGAATGGATATTAATGAAAGAATTACAGTATTAGGCATTTAAAAATACACACAATGCCATGAATGGATACTATAAATACAACCTAAAAATGACCTGGTACAGGATTATTAAACAATATCAAAATCAGTGATGTAGATAGGATGATACAGAGGAGAAATAATTACTATTAAAATATCTGTAAAAAGTAGCTGAAGTGTCAGTCAAAAAACAATAGTCAAATAGAATTTTAATGAAGATAAATAAATATAAACAAAAAAGCTGCACATTTTAATATTGATAGCCATAAATATTTTATAGTAAATAATGTTCAGTTTTAAAGACTCATTACAGAAGATTTTTATTAGTGTTGGAAAGATAAATTATCTAATGTTATTACACCAGAAAAAAGAGGAATGACAGATAAAAATGCCCCCATGTTTAGACTCAGGACTTTAATTTTATTATATATTGTATAAAAGGAAAAGTCTCTGTAGAAACTACAAAAGTAAAAATGCTTATTCACATTGTTTGCATGAATTGAATAAATGGCACCTGGAGATACAGTGGCACCTCAGTTCATGAGCTTACTCTATGAGTCTGGTCACAAACCAAATTCACTGAGAATGAAATCAAATTCACATATAACATCAACATGGACCCGAACCACTGAATTTGATTTAGTTCTCATACAATTTGTTTGCAACCAGAATTGCTGAAGAATTAAGTTCATGAACTGATGTTCTATTGTAATCTGGATGTCTGTGAAGAGGGGAGTAATTAAAATCATTGAAGAAACTCACTAGAATCACATGCACCTTCTAAAATAATTAACCATTGTAATGCTTGATGCACTGTGTAAACTTGAGAAGTTGAGAAGTTTAACTAAGTGATTCAGCAGGGGGCAAGGTCCTCACTTTGTAAACATCTTGAGCTTGTGGAGGGCATGGGGAAGGTGTGGGCTAATAGCTGGTTCACAGTGTAAGGGAGGAAAAGGCTTGCTTCCCCCGGTGGTGTTGCTGCTCTTGCTAGCTTCTTCCACCTTGAACTGTGGCCCCTTTGTCGTTTCACTCTGCCTTGCAGCCAGCCGATTCTGGACAGAAACCTCTACAAACTGTTAGCTAAATAAACCTTTCCTTAATTTTGGGTGTCAAATGTTTTGTCTCAGCAATGAGAAAAAAGTAACCAGCATAATCATATGCATTTTGATTAATTTTCAGATACAGTAAAATCTTGTTTTGCAAGCATGATTTGTTTTAGAAACATGTTTGTAGCCCAAAGCAATTATTTATCTGAGCTTATTTCTCCATGAGAAATAATGGAAACTCACTTATTTGAAACCTGCACTTATTTGAAAACCTTCTTGCATGCCGTGGAAGAGATAAGAGAGAAGAGGGTTATTATGCAGGATGACTTTTACTATCACTAAAGGAACCACTGTACCTATTGGCTAAATGAAATCTTTTTCTCTTTGTGTACCTTTAACAAGGAACTGAGTCAATGACATTTGCTTTTGCCTGTCTTTGAGGATTTTATGGATACATGGCATAACATTGTCATTAAACAGATCCATTATTTGCATCGCGACAGCCTTATTTAGGCAATGCTTTCCTACCAAGTATCATGCTGCTTCCCACGTCTTCCACATCTCCATAATCTCATTTGAAGTGAGGGATTTCTGTCTTTTCTACTCCTCTGTATGCAAAATTTTCTCCGCAATCTCTGCGTTTTGGGAGATGCTCACCCACCATTCCTCAGAGAGGGAGTGAAGTAGCATCGTGCTACTCAGGTGTGATCCCGTGAGGTTCATTGTAACATACACTTATATTGTAAGACATTGCTTATTTACGAATTTATTACAAGTGTTTGCTCATTTTGCGGCATACTCAAAGGTCAAGTTCCTTGTAATCCAAGGTTTCACTGTATGTAGCAGATGAATACTTTCATGTACAAAAACAAGCATCAGAGTAATGCGTGTGTGTAATCTGCTTTTAAGATTAAATATGATCCCAAATATGTAAAGCAACTTTGCCTATACTCTGGGATTTGTTCTACAGGCCACGGAGTTCTGTAACAAAAGTCATTTTGGAGTGATTTTCTGGTTTGCATAAATCTAAAATTTTAGAAAATCTCATGTTGCTCTGTCCTCATACAAATTTAACAATGATAGAAAAGATGGGATTTTGAAATAATTTTGTTATCAGATCTTCAACCAAATACATATTTACAGATTTCTTATTGCTTCATTACATGTTTATATTAAATATTTCCCATATACTCTTAAGAACATTACACAATCAGAATTACTAAATTTATCATGTTTTTCTTCTTGGACTGAGCAGGAACTGCATTACTTGTAGTAACAGGATTACAGTATTGGACTAGCTTACAATCTTAGATAACCAGAACAAATCAGAAAGAATTCTCATAAAATCAGCACACAGTATAACGTTACCATCATTTTTTTCCTCTCTGTTCACATTTTTAGGATGCTGAGAAGTTCTGGTAGGTTGCATTACAGTAGTGTTACTTGAGGTTATCCATGTGATCTCAAGTTTTTCTTGGGTTTTCACATGAAGGATTAATGAAAATTGGTGTTTTGCCAGAGTGACAAAGCTGAACATTAAGCAAGGGAAACAAATCTTATTCTGTAATTACTGACCATCCAGGGAAGAACTCAGGTCCAGATGACTGAACATTTTAAGACAGATGGAGGGAGGTAGTGTAAACGGAAGCTCAGTAGAGTCTTAGAAGTGACAAATTACAGTTAGTTATTAAGCATAAATATCATCAGGTCAGCTGTCGGTTAGCTGGCCATTTTGGAAGCGAGGAGTCTATCCTTCCACACAGGTTTGCAGACAGAGACCCTATCTTATTTAATGACTACATTTCAAAGGAATGGCTTTCAGGTGCTTTAGGAAGATACTCCAGAGTTATAGGAGCTGCACATAAACTTCACAGGGACAAGGAGGGGTCATAATTGTAAGTCCCTTTCTGTACGGGCTCTAGGAAAAAGAGGTACATGGACCTATTGTCAGGTGTTAGCTAAAACAAAGAGTAAATTCTCCTGGCAGCACTGAGCTTTCCAGATAGGCTTTGTGTTGACAAGAAGGAAGGTCATCCTGGGGACACAGTCTTATGCCTCTAGAACCCGTGGTGGAGTTTTGTCTTTCTTTAGTACAGAATTGTGAACAAAGTTATTGTGTAGCCAGGAATTCTATCATTTCCAGCTTCAATTAATTAAATATGATTTACAGGTTTCCACTCTCTATGGAGGATCATAAACAAAAGTGACTCTTTGATTTTTAATAAAATGGTAACAGATTCCCAATAAGGTTATTGAGTATAGAATTCAATTTCATGAAATAAAAACACTGAGTTCGGTAAAATCAGTTAGTATCAACTTTTGTGACAGAAACTATGTGCTTCCTTAAACTATTGTTAATTTATTGTCTCAACAATTAATTCAGATGTTCTTGAAAAATCTTTACAGCCTCCCTTCTCTTCCATTCATTCCAGTGGCGTTTCATTACATTTTACAAATGAGTTAGTTTGTGAACAAGTGAACTGAAATAAATGTGATTTGACTCATGACTTCTCTTTCATTAGACTAACATGCATTAGATTACTTTTATTAATCCAAGTATACAGAGTTAAAGAGAGAAAAGACTTTTCTTCAAAAAGCATGTAAAATTAAAAACAGATTTGAGGAAATCATCACACCATGATTCAAAATATTGATGCAAAACACCAGGATTTTACAAAAATGTTTAGTAACATATATTGCATGAGGAGCAATATTTAAACTTTAGTTGTTAGTTTTATGTTTGAATCTACATTGATAAAAGACATCTAAGTCAAAGCTTTCTAATTAGCAGGAACAATTTTTGCATGTTATTTTAATTGCTGCAATAAGTGCTTATTCTAAGACAAATGTGAACATATTTGGATGTAATTAGGAACAATTAATCTTTTGAAAGGACAAAAGATAAACATTTTGCAGTTTTAAAAAATGATTACCTATTATATTTAAGTGTAAAAACACAGGTAAAATCAAAATTAATTAAAGAAAGCTGGCTTAAAACTATTTAGAGAAATATTTATGCTTATTTGGTATTTTCCTTATATTATGATACTCAGAAATTTTATCAGAAGGGTAGGGCTTTTCTAGATGATTTTTGAGATTAGTTTGATTACTTGTTTATTTTACTTTGAACTTTTTATGTACATAATGACTTAAAATTTCATAGTGAAATATATGTTTTAAAACTACATTTTCTTTCACATATGAATGTATCTCTCAAGATAGTGTCTACTAACAATGTAAAATTCATAGCCATGGCATTTTAAGCTTATAAAATTATACATTAACATACAGTGCTTGGAATGATTTTTATACTATTATACCATGTTCAGCTATCTATGAGTTCTAATATTATTTTTCCTTTTTCTTTGCAGAAATGATACTTTATTGTACAGTACGTATATATTTACTCTTCAAATTTCATTATCAACACAGGTCTTCATCCCAGAAAATTAGAAAATCTACATCAATCATTCTTTGCGCTAAATACATGTTATTCCACAGCAAAGATATATTGGACTTATGCAACAATTTTCCTATGATTAAACACCTAAATTTTTTTCTACTAGGAATAATATTGTAAATATTCTTATATGTATTACTTGTGGACTCTGTCATTCCTGAGTTTATATTTATTGCTACCTAAATTACCTTAAAGATTATTGTGACTCTTTACAATATCAGTGATGCTCACTGAAGGTATCCTCTTTGCTAAACACCTGGGAGAAATTGATCTTATAAGTTATTTTAACTTTTGCCTTTTGAAATGAATTAGTAGCATGTTATCATCTTGCAGTCATCATTACAAGGTCATAAGGATGGGATTGCTTTCCTCAAGAGTCATAGAGGTAATGACAAGCACTTATAAAAAAAGAGAATAACAACAGAAAACCATAACATTGATTTAATCAAAGTTTTGTAAGACATAGGCGCCATTAAGTATGACCCATGGACAAGTGGGTCCACGTATCTT
Source organism: Dinomys branickii (assembly GCA_004027595.1). Lineage (NCBI taxonomy): Eukaryota > Metazoa > Chordata > Mammalia > Rodentia > Dinomyidae > Dinomys > Dinomys branickii. Next base: position 178,816 of record PVLD010001163.1, read on the forward strand.
TATTTATGATTGGGTTGGATGAAGGGTGCATAGCTGTCTGGAATTATAATTGGATTAAAAGGTCAGATCTAATGGTACTGACCTAATGCTGGAAACACAGCAAAGCCTCTACAGATTCTTTTCTATGTGTAGCGCTTCTTTCTCCTGAGCTTAAAAAGCAGCCAAGACACTAGTCACATATTTCATCCAGTGCTCTCATACATAGTCACCAGAAAGAAAAATATACATCCATATAAAGACTCAAGCATTTTGTAACAATTTTACATGTAACAATTGAAAACCTGGTATTATTCTAAAGTCCCTCAGCAGAATAATAGCTTCATAAATTTTGGTATATGCATACAGAAATATGTCCAGAAAAAGTGGAAAGAAATTTGGACACACAGTATGAATGAGTTCTCAAAATCACTCTATTGATTGAAGGAAGCCACACATGGAGAGTGCGTCTTAATTACTTTATTAATATTTAACTCTAAAAAATGTTAATAAAACTCTAATGACAAAATCAAGACCAATATTTGTCTTAGAACTGTGGATCATGGTAGTTATGGGCAGTGTACAGGAATAACAATGAAGGAGGAATAATCTTTCTGAAATTATGGATATGATTATTTCATTGATTGTAGAGTTATGGAATATATAAATTCATCAAATTGTGTAGTTCAAATATATGAAGTTAACACTATACCTATCATATAGCCCTAAAAATTTTAAAACATTTCACAACTCAAAATTCAAATAGCTCATAAAGTATATATGATCAGGGTTAAAATGTGATACTCAATGAGATTAATAGTACCTCTTTGAAAATATACTATTTTATGCTTAAATCTAAAGCAATAACTAACTCCACAATTATGTTTTGACAGGTTATGTATTCAGATAAATTATAGAACAATAAATACAATGTTAAGGAGCATAAAGGTATTGCTATTCATCTTGCTTTTATCATCAACTTTTCAGCATTAGAATCTCAGCTGTATGACTTACTAGTAATTAAAAGATAGAGTAACAATATTTGTACAGTTTATTGGTAAAATAAGAAAAACAATTGGTATTTGTCATATATTTGCTGTAAGGATGAAGGAATAAATTTGTGTAAAGTTTCTAACATTCATTCTAATGCAGCAAATAAATGCATTGCTGACATAATTTTTATTATTCTATTAGATTCTTCAACAGCATATACATAATTTCAGTTGTTTTGTTTTTACTTAATTTTCTACATGCATTTCCAAATGAAGTTTTCTTATTATCTTGAATTACTACTTAGTGTGACTATTGAGATTAATACAAAATATAGTTTAATTTTATAATTACAATTTAATAATAATTAATTTATATATAACTTAATTACATATTTATATTTGTTGATGTTCTTTATTTTTCTGAGAAAAATTCAATGTAAAATAACATAGCTTTTAATACACATACATATTATTCTCAAATACCATGAAGTCTGTTGAACATCTAGCTGAGTTCTTTATCAAATGCTGCAGTCCATGCAGTGTTTTAGGAAAAGATACTTCTATTTAATATTAGAAATCAATAGAAATTCAGAAAATATAACTTTTTTATATTGTTAAGTGATTGTGTCAACTTGAGAAGTTTAGTTAAGAGAAGCTTAATTAAAGTGGCTTCACAAGTCACATTCTAGAGTGAGGAAGACCGACGTAGGGCAGCTTGTAGTCCAGGTGAAAGATGAAATAAGAAAGGATGAATCTGCTTGTGTTTCTGCATTGGAGCTCGAGTCTCCACCTCCTCCTTGGACATCATTTCCTGGCTTCTAGTGCAGACTCCAGCTTTGATCGTAGACTCTTCAGCCTTCCATATCAGACCCATCAACCTCCTTGTATGGATTTGCACAGGACACTGCAGTGAGCTCCAGGTCTCAGACTGAATCCCTTGGTCACCAGTGTGCAGACATCCTCTGCACTCTTCCTCATCTGACTCTGTGGGTGACCACTGTAAGGCAATCTTATAAATTCTTATACATTTGTATATCTCATGTTATATCTCTTTCTCTAATAAAATACTGAATAATTTTTCAAAATGCAAATGTGTATGTGTGTGTGTGTGTGTGTGTGTGTGTGGTGTTAGCAGTGTGTGAGCAGTACTCAATCCTAGACATAGACTTTTAATTAGGCTTTTTCTAAAAAAAAGAAAGGGCCTGTAAATATAATGATGGGCCATCAGAAAATAGATATACTTTTTATTGCATATACATTCAGGTATCACCTCAACTTTACCTTAAAAATGCTAGGAGCACAATCTTCACTTGGACATTCTTAATAAAAAATATTGTTTTACTGAGCTATAAAGGTATTAAATATTCCATCATTTTTACCATTCTAAGTTCTCTGTAATACCCAAACCTTTCCAAGTGTATGGAACTGATTCTCAGTAAGGTTCACTGATTTAAAACTTTTTCACTTATGGGTTGAAGAACATTAAAGTAACTTTTAAATTGAAATATTATATTATGAAGATACTCAAGTATAGCCATGTTGGATGGACTAAGAAATTGTCCAAAAATTTTTTTATCATTCAAATTCATAATGCAACTTCAGTGGTACCTCAGTTCTCAGATGCTTTTGTTTGCAAACAATTTGGTTTGCAAACAGAAGTGTTTGGCAAAATTTTGTTTTTGTTTCCAAACTCTGCATTGGTGAAGAACACAACTGTGGCCATCTTTCCTGCACAAACACTAATACAGCCATCTGATCCAAAATTATAGAACACATCAAGTTTGTGAACTAATTTACCACTGTATTTCACTTTCCTTTCTGTCTGCCTCAAAAACACTTGCCAGACAATTTAGAATGCATAATGATTTTATTTAAAAATTTAAACAGGTGCATTATAAGATAAATGCTTTGATAAATTTAATAAGAATATTGGAAGATGAAGAAGCAGTGTGTCCAATTTTAAATATCATGGTAATTAAACTTTCCATTTATAGCTTAAGAATTCAAAGACTATTGAGCTTATAATTATAATAAAATATTGAACACAGTTATATGAACTTTAATAATTGATATCAATGTATTCTCTTTGTTACTATGGAATGTTAGAAAGAAGTAATTAGAAGAAAGAACTGGCTCATACTGGGAAGCTATTAATTTTCAAAGTACATAGAAGGCGCACAATTTCTGGATAATTTTCATTTTACCTTGAACACTAAGAATGAGGACATAATTTTATGCTGATTTCAATGATTTCAGAGAAAAATCTTTAGCAGTTTAGGTTTTATAACATATTTTAATATTGTACAATGATAGTTTGATAGAGTTTGAATCCTCAACTCTGTGCCTCAAATTGTAAGAATTGTCCTATGAACATAACCCTCAAAATAAGCCTTCTTTAGTATCAAGAGGTTTTTCAAAAGAGTACTTACCATATTTTTATGTATTAGTCTATTTCTTTTTTCCAAGTTAAGATACATACTCATTTCCTTAATTTATATACAAGCTTATTTCAATAGCTTTTGGAATCAGAGTGCAAGTCCAAAAGGAAACAGTAGCCACTGTGGCAAAACTGTATAAAAGTACATATTACTCCTTTTTAATTTATTATTTATCACAAAGAAAAATATTCTTTAGGCTTGAAGAGGATTCAAGAAATCAAAATCATCTTTTTAAGTTCAAGAAAAATATTAATGGTCATGGACATTAATGGAGGACATCTGAATTAACTTTTCTAATGAAACAAAGACTTCCTATCAGCAATTAAGTCATTTAAAGATGAATAAAAGTTAGTAGTTACGAATATGTTTATCTTATATGAGCATTCAGTTATGTGTATAGTGCAATAATATTCTTTTTTATATCTTAACTGTATTATTTACCAATATAATTTAATGACACAGTTGTCTTCTATTTCCCTACCTTACTTTCTACATGTACCCCATTCATTTTAATAAGCGCAGAATGCTTCATTCCATGGATATCTTAGGATTTAAATAATGTCTTTTAGCTGGATGTTTTGACTGTTTTATTATTTCTTATCTTGGTATTCCGAACAGCTTAACAATATAATGCATTATATACATATCTTTGAATTTCTGTATAAAAATTTGTGCATGACAAAATAGTAAATAATATTGCTGACAATTTGTTGCATTTATGAACACTGAACACTTTTGTGGATGAAACCTAAGTTTTCATGTAGAATGCTTTATAAACTATCCTTACTTTTTAAGGTATTTTATATTCCCTTTGTTATAAAAGCTAGAAATAGTAACAAGGATGTAGCTGTACCATCATATGTTAGAAATAATGTAGTGTTCTTTACACAAATGTCACTCTGTAAAACTACACTAAGCATTAGAATGCTATACATATGTATATATCATAATTAATTACCAAACTTCAAAGAACTGTTAAGAAAAGGTGCTTAATCTCTTTTGAGTGAGGTGTATGTGAAGTTAGAGTGAGGGAGGTACCATTGATCTGGAAAGAATGTGAAATGGAAAGTGTTTCTCACAAATTGATAGGCCAAGTGTATGTAATGACCACATATTCAGATGTTCTAAGTGCTACAGTGGTTTAATTCTAAATAAGCACATGACCAGATGTTGAGTTGTGAAGAAAATGTTAGCTCCAAAACGAAGTAGAGAATTTAATATTATCACCATGTATTTATCAAATTTGAGAAGTTTCATGTGCTCAAAAACTTGCTTTATGTGCACATTGAAGAATAAGTTCTTTCTTAGGGGCAGAGAGATATTATCCAAGCCATTTGACTAATAAATACAGTCAGCATTACAATTATTATCTGTCTGTTACTGTTTCTTGTTGCTTAGACAAAATATCTGACCCCCAAAATGAAGAAGGAAAGGTTTATTCAGCTTATAGTTCGTGGAGGTTTCAGTCCATATTTGGCTGGCTCCAAGGCAGGGTGGCACACGGTAGAGGGCAGCAATTCAGGGTGGCAGAAGATAGCAGAAAACAAGAGCAAAAGGGAGGACTGGTTGCAAGCAGCCTCTTTCTCTCCCTTGCATATGCAAACTTTCCACCCCTGGGCTGATGTAGCACTCACACCCATAATCCCAGCATTGGATAATGGATCAATCATAAATTCTAAAAGCCCGACCCAAGCCTGCATGAGGCTTTGGGGGGACATCCAGACACAAACCATAACATTATCATACTCAGTAAATATAATTATAAATGGACTTTTAATGTCCACATGACTATTTGGTTCACTCTACCACATCAAATTTTTATAACCATTAATTTCATACTAGAAGCCTGGTTGCTCATTGAATAATTTGAATCAAAGAACCTAAAATGAACAACATTTTTATAACACCAGTATAAGATAGACCTATTTCTGAAAGGAAAGTTGAGATAATCAAATTCTTGAGATTTATTTTCACTTATTCTACATGCTGTGTGTCTAGCAACAATTTTTGTTTCAGTAGTTCTATATTTTTGTCTCTAAGTTTGAGTTAATGTGTGTGATGCATTGTTTCTCAATATATTAATATACATTTTGGGGTTATATAAAATTTCCCCTTTCTCTAAGGTAATTTCCTGTGTGCATTTTTGTTTAAAATGTAATTATATGCAGCTTTATAAGAACATCTTGATTTAACGTGTTGAGAGAAGTTTTGCTGACATTCTAAAATGTGCATACAGATAAAGGTGTATTCAAAGATAAAATCAGGATACAATGTGATTTTACATAATAGACATATATTCGCTTGCTTATGATACCTTATTGTGGAAGGAGCATGAGAATTGACCAATAAAATATATATTAACTTTTATTTTTCATGTTTTATGTTAAACTAGATTTCCATAATGGATTGTTCACTATTAAAATGTGAACACTTATTTTGCTGAATTATTGTGTTCCTTAGTAATAAAACATATGGTCTATATCTTACTGGTATTTCATTAAAATTGGAAGTATGTAATACACTGCAATTTTATTATTCACTAGGAATGTAAAGCACTGGGGGAATAAAACATTGTCTATGTTTAGAATTACTATATATTAAGTGAATCACAACATGAAAAGAACTATTGTTTCAAAATGGTTCAAAAAGATATCATTAGATTAAATGACAGCAGAATTATGAATTACAAAGAAAAGTCTATAGTTTTACTTAGGTGGAAGGTGACTGCAGAAGGCTATTCTTATCTGTTTTAACATAACTACTATTTCATCAGAGTTTTACATCACAATCTAGGTACAGAAATGATCTTCCCTTTCCTTGCTTCCCAGCATCAGTGTAGGGGCTCATATATAATTTTCATTCAAAAATCAATTAAAACATAAACTAAAGGAAAACATAAACTTTAATACTGGTTCCTAACATTTTATTACTCAAGAGTTTGCTTGAATTTGAACTACATGGCGGTTTGCATGGGATTCTTTTAAATAAATCACAAAAATTTGATTATCGCAAATTTTCTTCACTATATGGAGATAAAATCTATGCCTAGAGAGATAAAGGAAATTTATGCAGACCACAGTTTCGTGCCAGAGTTGTGTGTTCTATTTTTGCAAGATATGAATAAGCTGCCATACATCTGCATTTGTTCACATTTAGTGAGAATTTGAAAAGTGCACAAAATTGATGTGTTATTTAAAATCACAGGTTTAAAATAAAATTTATCATGATTTAATTTTCTCATAAAATTTGCAGTAATTTGTATCATTATAGAATTCACTGAAATAATGTCCACAATTTATATTTATTTTATGAATATTATTACTATGTTAGTTAATCTGTAACCTTGAAACTAATGTACTAAATATTGTATTGGCTTACATAAAACGTGTATGTGTGTGTGTGTGTGTGTGTGTGTGTGTGTGTGTGTGTGTGACTGGTCTCATTGTTTCTAGTTGCCTATAAACTTCTAATATTTGTATATTTATTTGCAAGAGAGACAAATATGGGCTGGGGATATAGCTCAACAGCACACGTGCCTGCCTGGCAAGCACAAGGTCATGAGTTCAATTCTCAGTACCAAAAACAAAAAATGGTTTTAACAAGAGAGACAAATACAATTAATAATAAAATCTTCCCATTGGTTTTAATTTAAATTTGCTAACCATGATTTTCCACTATTAACTGTATCATTAACCCTATGTAGTATAAGTTTTACTTCAATAACTATAAATAGTTATTATAGTTATTAACAATAACTATAGCTAGTTATCATAGTTTCCAGGCTCAAAGTTCCTATTTGTATCACTTTTTGAGGTCTTATATTGCTCTACTTAAAAGTTGTTTTTTTAACACACAGAATATTATTTTACAGGTACTTTTATGCCTTTTTCTTCTACTTCTAACGTCTGTGGCAGTTATGGTTCAGTTGTAGTTGGTTGGCTTGTCCGATTATGGGTTAATTTTCCCTTAGATAACTGAAAATTTTCTACTGGATGATGCTCCCTGTTGACTTCGATTTTTTTTCTTTTTTTGCTGAATAATTTTGTGCCCCAGTATTCTGAATTTTTGTTCCATTATGCTCTTAAGTTACTTGCAAGTAATTTAACCGCTTCTCCGCTTTCTTTTGGTATTTGTTAGAAACAAAAAAATGATGTTTAAACTCAGGCTAATTATTTATCTCTGAAGAGAAGACATTTCTATATCCTCCACTCAATGCTTCTTGAATTACAATACTAGCTCTCCGTGTGGTTGGTGGGAACATGCTTATCCTGGCCTAGCGCTTTGGCTCTAATCCTTTTGGGTGTGCCTTTCTCTAGGCATAGGTAGCTTATTCTCCAACATGTTCTGATCACTAGAGGGAAGAAACTGGAGTGGGAAACTGGTGTGGGCCTTGTATTCCACCATTTGCATAGTTGGTCTTTGGTTTATTTATTAAGTGAGGCAGCGTATCTGATCCCAAATACTCCTTTTTGGCCACACAACCAATGTCGCTTAGCAAAGCTTCATGACAATTAATTTAATATTTATAGGTAACAATTCCATTAGATGGTGAACCCGTGAAAGGCACAGCTTTTGTTTCGAGCATCCATTGAATTCCAGATCTTAAAGGACATAACATCTTTCATGTTTGTATCTATTCAAATGCAGAAAGGAATATATTCATTCATAATTTATTCTGCTTATTCCCACCATTGGCTTTCACATGCAGTTATTTCCACAGTTCAGGTAGTGTGGCTGGTGCACATTAAAGGTAGTCTGTGAAACCTGCCTCTGCAGTACTCAGACTGCAGACAAGCGCCCATGGAGTGTCTCTGGAGGGTGATGGATACAGCACGAGAAAGGAAATTTCAACAATATTCGAGAATGACCCCGAAGAATTCTGTTGTTTTCCTGTACAAATATACAATATGCTTACCACATTTCCTTAAAGAGACATAAACGTGTACCCATTCTTTTAACTTACCATTAAGAAACAACAGATGTCTAACAATTGTAATCGCAGGAGAAAAAGAATTTAAGGTTTCTCTGTTTTCCTGTTGTCAGCTAATTTATTTAAGTTGCATAAAACTTCCTTGGGAAGCTATTTAATGAGAGAAGAACAACTCACACCAGATAATTAACATTTAACTAGAAGAACTGTTTAAACACCCAAACAAATGCATTTTCTTCTAGTATTAGTAATATAATTTTATTAAATAAATGAAAACTTCAAATCAGTCTGTGAAGAAAGGAATAAGTAATAATATTGACATTGAGTAATAACCACTAAGAATAAGTGAAAATACATATCTATAGAATTTCATATTCACATGTAATATGGGGCAATTTTCAAAGGGATCTTATAAGTATACTAGGTGACCAAATATAGAAAAATATAGACCAAACTTGTTTAGAATCAGCTAAAGTGCATGTGCTTCCTATTTAGATGTTGTTCAATAGCTTGTACAGACCATAGAAAAGGTGAAATCTTTTGAATATCTTCCACTTTAAAAAGTTTATCATATTTTATAGTGTTACTAAAATATACCTAGATTTATTATGAAAACACTATGAAGTATTAATATAATTTTTATTTTATGCCATTAGCACTAACATTGCAATACAAGTCATTTCATATTATTTGTTCATATGACTTTTCCCTACCAGTATATTCTTAAGAGACCTTAGAACCATGACAAAATTATGCATATTTTGGTAATCTAATTATTTTTAACAAAAGTGCTCTTCAAAGGAATTGCCATTTTATCATTTTCAGAACAGCATATGTACATTTCACATCAATATCTATCTAAATGTATGCATCATCACTTTATGACACAAGTATCATTTTCATTGTAATTATTTCTTAATTTATAAAATTACTCGATTAAAATTAATCTATTATATTAAATTAACCTATTATATTTCGTTGTAATTTTCATACATTTACTGCATCCTATAGTTGGGGAGTATTCATTTATTTTTGAATATCTGGGTTTGATAAAAGTACTTTGTTTTAACACTGATGTGTTTGTGGGGATATATTTGTGTGTGCATGTGCGTGTGCGTGTGCGTGTGTGTGTGTGTGTGTGTGTGTGCCTGTATCACCAGAGGCAAAGAAAGAAAGAGAGAGCTAGGCGGAAAGTGAAATGATGTGAAACAATTCTGCACTAGTAGTCTCTGGTCAGCACTAGGGCAGAGGTTTTATTGAAGAGACAGTCTTATTATGGTTATCTTTCACAAACTTTGGAAAATCTTGAATCTTCTGCAGTCTTCACAAGAGAATATTCCACAGCTCTTCACACAAGAAGTGCGTAATTCTTTTGATCACATTCATTTAAAAAGTAAAACTATAAAAAAGTAAAACTATAAAAACAGATGTATATCTCATTTTGTAATGAGATCTGCTCCAAATAAAATAAAATTGCAATCACTTGGACAAAATTGTCCAACTATGTTTAAAAATATCCTTCAATGCTGAATGAGGTTAAGATTAAAGCAATTATGTGCATAGAGTCAGAAAACATCGATGGAGAAATCTGGTGTATCCTTTGTTTTAGTTCAATTTAGAGTACCCTGGAGTGTTTCCACGTGGTAAATGAAAGGAAATATGGGCTATCTCAGTCAACTTGTTTTACTAAAAAGCCTCCCTGAGCCATTAGACATAAAATGGCCCTTCTCTGGTATCTGTGTAGAATTAATATCTATAAAATATTAAATATTTGAATAGAGTTGTTAAATCTTACAAATGAAGGAAATAATGATAGCTCAAAATTTTTTTGTTTATAATTTAAAGAGGTAAATAAACTTTCAGTTTGTTCATCTGTTTGTTCTAACCCTTGTGTTTCCCAGTTTGTAACTATAATCTTTGCATATTTTCAATGTCCTCTATATCTTCAGTTGTTTCCAATAGGATTTCACAATTTATTTGTGTATTTATTCTTGATGCTTCACTGGAGAGATTAAAGAGCTATGTAAAGAGAAGCTGTGTTTGTTCCACGGTGGTTGGGAAAAGGAGAAATGGAAATATCCATGTCTTTTCCTGTTTGACCACCACTTATTTCTTGGTTAGCAGCTCCTCTGACTACTCGGAGGATCAGATGGTATAAGGTGTCTCCTTTATTCTATAAGGGGCAAACACACAGAGAGTCACCATTTCCTCTTGTCAGTCTGCTGTGTCAAAAGTTACATTTCAATACATTGACTGTTGCATGCATTGACAGGTATACAAACATCTGTGCAGTAGTGTCATAAAAATACATAACCAAGATCTGTCTATATAAAGGGACATCTCTTATTTTATAATGGCAACTCTGAAGAACAGGGACTGAAGCCAGGCTAGCTGGTTTGCAACAGAAAAATTCCCTTGCTGTTTTCCTTTGAAGATTATTATTCCCAGGACACAGTTTTATAATCTGAAAACTAGATCTAAATTTGTTCTTTTCTCAAGTCACTGCTGTGTGGATTTGGAAGGGTAATTAAAATGTAATCCTTCAAGAGTGCTTACAACTGCTAAAGGTCTCATCAGTACTGAAGATGATTGGGTATATCAGGGAGATAGGTCTAGCCTGGGCTTTATTGTTTCACTAACATCTGTCCTGGTCACTTTTCTGTCATTGCTGAGACAAAAATGCCTGATGTTCAGAATTAAGGAAGGAAAGGTTTATTTAGCTCATAGTTTGTGCAGGTTTCAGTCCATACTCAGATGGGTCCAAGGCAGAATAGCATACGGCAGAGGGCAACAGTTCACAGCAGTGGAAAACAGCAAAAGTAACAAAAGCAGTAAGGGAGGAGCAGAAAGAACACTGCTCGTTCCCTCCCTGATAGTGTACGTAGGCTAACTTCCCTAGGGTGGGGGTAGCACTCCCACCCGTAATCCCAGCAATGGACCTTGAATCAGTCACAAACCCTGGAAGCCCACAGCATGACTGCATGAGGCTTTGCGGGGACATCCAGACACAGACGATAACAATGTTTGGTTTTATATTAAAAGAAGTGTAACTTCCTGAGGTTCAGTGGAGATGGGATTCAATCAGGTTTGCACTTCAAAAATACCTCAACTAAAGACTGGAAATGGACGGAACAAGATAAGGATGGATGCACGTCAGTCAGTCTGTGAGGGTCAACAAAATATAGCTTGTGAGCTAAATTTCCTTGGTCTTGCTCATTTTTAGTGGCACTTACACACAACCTCGGTGACTTATTTACATTTTGCTCCAACTGCCTCAGCACTACAGACTTAGCTATGACAGTGATCATACACCAAACAAAGCCAAAAGTGCTAACAATGTGGTTTTTCCAAGCAAAACAAGTTTGCAACCTTTGAGTTTGAGTACTATTTTAATAGTGCAGGTATGATACAACGGTTGTTAGGTTGTGGGGAAAAATGAACCTATTCATGTGATATTTGAAAGGTACAAGAAATAAGACATGATGAATGGGCTAAATGTGGAGGATTTGAATGATTACAATGTCAGGTTTGATTCCTAAATTTCAGGCTTGCATAACCAGATAGACTAGTTATGGCTCATGTCTAGGTGTTCCCCAGGAGTTTTAAGAACTCATTGGCAGGGCTTTGGGGGGGTAAATGGATTATAGGGGCTCATATCTGATTAACGATAAACAGTAGTCCAATAGGGTATTTCCCTTCCTAGTTTCCTCCCTTGACCCTTTCTGTGCTTGCCCACTGCCAAACCGTGAGTAGCTCTCTGCCAGGTAGCGCTACCCGGGAGCCCGCCGACTGTGTACTGAAAAGTGAGCGGAAAGAAACCTCTCCTGCCTTAAGTTGTGAGTGTTAGTTACTGTGTCTCAGTAATGAAAAAGTAACTATGATGCAATTAAACTTAGATAAGTTGGCTTTGAAACTGCATTTCATATAAGTCCATATTCAAACAATGACACCTCAGAAGTCTGTGTTTTTGCTGTTTCATCCCCACACCACCCACCACTCTTGTGTCTACTGAGAAAACTGAAAAAAAAAAAAAAATCACCTGGAACACTGATCATAATGGGTCCAGGAAAGCTTGACAAATGTGTTGTTTATCACGTTTATCCTGATAATAAAATATGAGAATACGTGGCTCCCTTCACTTCAAGTGGTTGCAGAAGCAAGAGAAACGGGCACTCGTGTGTTGTGGTTGTCGTTCCTGTGATTACTGCTTTCTTTTGCCTGCAGAGCATTTCTCTGTCTTACTGTTGTAGTATGTCACAAAGGAATTCTACAGTGACATTGTTTTTATTCAATCAATTCTGATTACAAAGGAAGAAAATGACCCGAAGATAGTACTGTCATGATTTCAAATGTAATTTCTTTGTGTTTAAAGAACATATCTGTAAGATGTCAGTCTTTTCTAGCATATTAAAATGTATTTTAAGGTTTGGATTCAGGTCTATGTCAATGAAGATTGCATATGTTCCCCAAAAGAAAATGTTCTGCCCCTGCCAGCTAGTGTTGTACAAATATGCATTACGTCTTTCTGTATTGAATGAATTTTCTTTTGAGTTAATGTATCAATTACCAAATGAGAAATAAATACACTCTTGAAGTTTGATAGAAGATTTGTCTAATTTCCCTTAGTTTTGTTTGTGTTTTGGTTGTGACAAGTCTAGGAGTTGTATATCTTCCTGAGTGTCATTTTTAACACTATGAAATGTTGTTATTTCTAGTAATACTGTTTGAGAGCACATTCATTCCCATCATTTTATTTGAATATAATCATTTAGCATTATATTAAAATGCTTTTTTTGCAGATACCAAGTAACATATTTCTCTGTCTTTCAATTGGAATATTTAGTCTCTTTGTATCTAGTGAAATTGCTAATACATATGCGTATATATATAATATATATATGCGCATATGTATTAGCACATATATACACATATATAAGTATATATATACGTGTGTGTGTGTATTAAGTGTTTTATTTCGCTATTTTCCTTCCAGTTGATCTGATTGTTTTTCTCTCCCATTCATACTTATTTTGCCTTTTTTGAATATTCTCTGTGTATCTTTTTATACTTCTAATTGCTTTTCAGAGTATAACTTTATATTATCTAAACAGTTGCCCTAGTGACTACAAAATTCTCCTTTTATACATCAGAATCTATTTAGAGCTATAGCTCTAATTCATGTAAAATTACAACAATACAATCCTACATACAATTCCTGAAGCTCACGGAATGAGTGTCACATATTTTACACTTATATTCACAAAAGAACTACAGAAATACAATTATTTTTGCTCTAAACAATCATTTAATTCATGTATTTCTTCCTCCAAAGCTACTGTTCACTTCATGTCACCTGCTTTTATGCTGCGTCGATCCCTTTACCATCTCCTCTGTAGCTAGTCTAAGGATAAGTGACACTCTTAGCTTTTATTTATTTATTCATTTATTTGCTTTACTGGGAATCAAACTCAGGACCTTGCACTTGCCAGGCAGGTGTGTATTCCACTGAGCTATATCACCAGCCCTATTCGTTTATTTAGAAGTGTTTATTTATGTATGCTTTTCACTAATTTAGAAGAATATCTTCCCTGGGTTTAAAATGGTGGTTTACATCTCTTAATTTTTTTTTTCTTTTCAGGTACATTAATTTTATCATTTCATTGCTTAGAAATTTTATTGTTTCCGGGGATGTCTGAAATTGCAGATGCTCTTCTGCTGAATTAAGTATCTTTTTCTATTGGCTTCTTTCAAGATTTATGTTTAGTTTTGGCTTTCATCAGATTGACAGGGGTGGGCACGTGTGTATTTCTTTTTTCATTTCTGTGTTTTGAGGCTTCAAATACTGTTTTCACTCATTCTCCTTTTTGAAGAATATGGTTACTTATCTCAGTCTGATTGATGTTTTTCTAGAAATCTTTCAAATGTGTTTATTTTTACTCAAACATTTTGCGTTTCTTCCTTTGATATGTCAAACTATCTTCTATTATGTTTATTTTGCTGTTTTGGATATCTAGTACATTTTTCTTTTCAATATTACACTTGGATCTCTATAATTATAATTTTCAGTTTCTGTTTCTCTAATGAGTTAAAGAATGTCAATTTTGACATGCTATTTTTTCTTTATATTCCTTAAAAAATTATTGCAGCTTTTTAACAGCACTTGCCTGCTGCAAAGCATTTGTCATTCCTAGGTGAATTTTTATTTTAACAATGCCACTGAACCATGCCTCACCTTCCCCAAAATATATGACAATTTTCCTTCAAATATCTAGTAATTTTTATCACATGATAGACTTTGTGGTTAATATCTGTAAGGAAGCAGAATTATGTTCCTTTCTTTGACACCAAATTTTGTTCCAGCAGGGAGTTAAATAATTAGCAGGTCCTTTTGATTATGTTATGGCTCATTTTATTCTTCAATATACAGATTAATCTCTTTCCTACTACTGAGCCAAAAAACATGACATTTATTACTTAAAGAAGGAGAGATTTATTTTGGCTCATGGTTTTTAAAGAGTTAATCATAGTTGGCCTGATCCAAAGCAGACATTGCATGGCAGAAGAGATGAGGTGGATAAAGCTTCTCACATCCTGGCAGCCAGGAAGCAGAGAAAAAAGATCCAGAAACAAGAATGCACAACTCCAGATCACATCCACAGAAACCCCACATTCTAGCAGCAAATTTAGTTATTGGACTCAAGAGATGAGTAAAGCATCCTCACGATCAAATCATCTGCACAGGCCACACCTCTAGCTGTGTGTACCTCTCAGGGGAAATTTTAGATGTAAACCTTTACAATGAACCTGGTCTATTTTGTTTTGTCTTTACTTCTTTTCCCTTTTTATTTTAAAAAGAAGAAAAAACCTGGAATTTCAAGACAATAGGAGAGTAACAATAATTAATATATCATGTATTGCTGTCTTCAGAGTACTAAAGTTACAACATATAGCCATGAAATATTGTCCAAACAATATTAGTACAAACCTTTCTTTGAAATGAAAAGAAACTAGCAGTACAACTATCTCAGCTATCTTGTAAATATATATATATATATATATATATATATATATATATATTCTTTTTGCCTTTCTTTCTTTCCTCTCTCTCTTATCACAGTTTCTTTTTTCTTTTTAACAGTTTCTTCCCAACCAAGAAATAGGATCTCACCTTACTAAAAAGCTTTTGCATGATAAAAGAAATCACCAACAAAATGAAATGACAACTCACAGAATGGGAAGATATTATAACCAGTTTTCCCTCAGACAAAGGATTTATATCTGGGACACATAAAGAACTGAAAAAAACTCAGGCCCCCAAATTCAAAGACCCAATACAAAAATGGTCATCTGCAATGTCTTTAGTACTTGGACAAGGTTATCAATATGAACATATGGTTTTTTTCTGCCATATAAATTAAATATTTAAGGAGCTTGACATTTCTCTACTCTATCTGGGCTTCAGATGTGATGTCTCCCATTCTATGTAATCTCTGATGTACCCATGCACATTCTACACAGAGCAGCAGGGCTCTGCAGGGACAAAAAGTCTCACACATAGAGCTCAGACCTGAACAATATAGACTCATGTGAATGGGTCAGTAGTAATAACTTTGAATGCTCTTAGGAATCCTCTCTGCTCACTTTTTTGGAGCCCCCAACCCTAAAAACTCTAGCCTCTTCCTTACAGCTCTGAGTGAATAGTGTATTCGCCTCTAGCCTGTTGGATAAATCTTCACACTTCTAGTTATAATGCATTTTCCACTTCCTGTAAGTCACAGTGAAGTTCTACTTGTTTTGTGTGTTTTTCAGTGTTGAAAATTTTATATTTTTCCAATTCTATAAATTTCTCTGTTAGGAGACGAGCTTGATACTAGATACTGTATCACAATCAAAGTGGCAATAATTTATTCATTTCCAAAGTTTGATTTATTTAGATAGACTTGTCAGCCCATGCTTGCTGTGAGATTACATTTTTCTTCATGTATCTTACATTGTCTTCTAAACCCTCAAACTACCTCCGCTTTCATACTTCAAACTTTCTTTCAAGTTAATTTTAAAAAGCTGTAAAAATGGAATATAAGATCCTCTTATACCTTCCCTGTATCTATATTATTGATACTTCAGTTTAATTGTTAAGTAGAGATCATTAATTCATGCAATAATTTTTAAGTAAAGATCTCATGAATGAACTAGGCAGGAAGAACACACCAGCTATATGTTCAAAAATACTACACTTTTAGATATTCCATCTCATATTGGTATTTTCTGTTAGAACTCTCCGAGGTTGGTTAGAACAGCATGTAAAAAGTTCATTAAGGAAATGAAGAATGCAAATCAAATTTTGTCCCTGTTAGGCTTCGGTCTGCTGCAGAGGCAATCTGGTAACAAACAAAAATGGTAGCAGAGAGAGAACTTTAACATATTTTAGTCATATTTAAATATTAAATTTGTACTTACAATATAATGTGTGAGTTACTCTAAGTATACAGCATTTTCATCAAGCCTGTAATTTTCAGGGGGAAAAATTCAGTTTTGCAAAATGACATTTCCTGGAAACACACTGTTTGAACTGGTCTGTTTAGTTGTAGCAAAAGGAAGTCTCCAGCTGAACCCTTTGATTTCCCTAGCTGGATTGTTTGATTACCCTCATATGGATAATGCAAAAACCATATGGGAGGAATTTACTTCTTTAGCATTTGCAACTAAAACCTGCTGGGAAGCTTAGATCTTGCAGCTTATAAACAAACAAGGGGGAGAGCCACACAGTTTTTATGTCAGGACAAGAAATGAACTTGGTAATACTTAAAATGAAAAGAGGACTTTCACACATTAGGGGTCATTTAATACACTATTACTCAAGATATTTGACTTTTCTAGTTTTTTGTTTTGTTTTCTTTTAGTTTTGATTCTTTGTTAGTTTCCATACTACAACCCATTTCATCTCCTTCATTTGATGTTTTCTCACAAATTAATTCAAACCTGAAAATCATATTTTTATTTATTCATCATCTCCCATGTAATCAACAATACCATTAATGCCAATATAGTATTCCAATTCCAAATATCAGTTATGCATCCATGTGTACAGCAAATTATAAATTTCATTGCATGTCTAATATATGCAAGGTGGAATTACTGATATTAGTGATTCTATGATGAACAAAACAGAAGTATTGCTTGTTATCACGAGTCTATGGGAGACTTTTTTACACTATATGTTTAGGTAAATATTAATATCATACAAAATACAGAGCATATTAAAAGAAACTCATATTAATAGGACCAAGGTTCTCTGACACTAACTAGGCATCCAACAGTTCAATTCTATTTTGATGCCAGCTCTCTAGAGCTAACCTGGACCCCACAGGACAAAAGCACTATTTTATAAAACTATCTTCCCATTAGATGCCAGTTATAATACCTGGGCCACCTATATTTAAGACTGGCCAGCTATAAACTCAAAGTTCCTGGAAGTCTTTTCATAAGTTGAAGTAATAATTGCTTGGAATGATTGGAGAACACAGGAAATCACTTCTACTTAGTGGTTTAGATGATATGCATAGAACAATATGTGTGTATGTATACTCACATGTTTGTGTGTGCTTGCATGTGTGTATGTGATGGGAGTTAACCCCTACTGCAATCATTTGCATCCCCAAAGTGCTCTTAATCCTGACATTTAGCGTGCTTTGGGAAGTCTCACTACAGAAGGATAGTTTCTTAAGTTCATGGCTTCTGCTAATTGAACTGACTCTAGGCACTGCTTCTTTTCTCTTTTCAGAGGCTGATGTAGAGTCTGAAGTTTTTAAACCTCTAAACATGGCTTGGTTTTTCTAGTTACCAGCTTCTTCTATGAATCCATCCAAAGTTCCCAAAATGACTCATCTCATTCTATTACTTAGGACATGCCAAAGTTCTGAAGAGCTCTGAGCCTAGAAAGAGTGATAAAGAACAGAATGGAATTGTTATTCTTTATTTTATCACAATAAGCTATGGATGCATCCATATCCCCCGGAAATTCCTTTCACACAGCTTCGTTTGAGTAGATACTGGAATAAATTCGGGGATTGAGATATGCGCATATCTTCCCACGGTGTCTTCAAAGAACACAAACAAGAACAGCAGAGACATAGCTGATGAGAACAGGGAAGGAAGGGCTTGTTAGTGACAGATGAATGCATCACACTGTGAAGAGGGCAGAGCATGGTTAGCACTGTAGACTGTGGTGTGAAAGTGAGTGACTACTGATGTTAGGTAAAAGAATGGCTGGTGGTGTTCAACATTTTGAAAAGCTCACAGTAGTTGCTGTGGAGAAATAAACTAGGGGCACAAAAGTAGAAGCTATGAAACTGTTCTCCTTTTGTTGTATTTGAAGTACAGACATACACGCTTGGTGCTTTGGGAATATTGACTAGTGAAGACAAAGTAGCCGAAAGGACCAGCGGCCTGGGAAGTCTTATCTGAATTATTATGCAAAATTAAGTGCATTCTTTTCAGAGCTCACAGAACTTCATTTTTACATGTCATCAAAAATAGAAACTGCTATATTTTATGGTTATTTGATTATATATCTACAAGTCTTATTAGTAGATTATAAACCTCTGGAGAAATAAGTCTGAGTTTGTACATCTTTCTACCTGGCAATTACTATATTGTAAATAACTAGTCATTTTTATAGAATGTGTGAATGGACTTAGACTCTTAAATGTTTCTTTAAGATTTAACCATGTATTTTTTTATAGTATGTATTTTACTATTTTATTTTCTATAAAGAATGCATGAAAACTTAACCTATTTCATATAGCACACATATTGAAATATATATTATTATATTTTTGAGATGATGTGCTTCCCAATGATTTTATAACCTTTATATGCACCTTTTATTTCCTTTTGATTTTGATACAGCATATTGTAGCACATTGAAATGAAATTTGTATTTTATACCACATGGGTTGCAGTCTTCTATAAAAGTCAACATCTAATAAAAATGTAAAAAGAAAAGTAACATATTCTATTCTACATGTATTATCCTATTATTTCTTGCTGAGATACAATCTACCAAATTTAAATAAGAGAGCATGCATGGTTCGTAAAGAATCCCCACACAAATATTATTATACCATTCTTTTATAATTCCATAAAACCACAGTTTTTTTAATATAGTAAAGTATGCAATTCTATTTAACCTTCTTATAAATGTTAGTAAAACAAATGAAAATAATTATATAAAATTATATCAAAATAGGTGATTTTAGATTGCAAGTCATTTCTCAATTGTTATGTAAATCTCTGTTCCTATGTAGATTCTATGTAACTCATTCTAATTTTCTCCCTGTATATTTCTCATTTGTCCCTAAGCAATAAAAACAAGAAGAAATAAACCACCTATGTGAAATTGTATATTCCAGTATTCTCTTAAGTTGTTGTTTGTAATAATCATACATATAGTTTTAAATGAAGTTTTCTTTTTTTAAGAAAGAGATTACTTAGCTTACAGATTTAAAAAATATTTATGGTTCCATATTTGCAGTACATAATATTTACATTCCTGGTATACAGTTGGCACATGTACCTTGTATGTTTTAATTTCTCTTTTCATTCCCTTTCCCTCCTGCCTTGGCCTTTATTCCACCTCTTCATGCCCTCCCCTTTTGAGAAAGCTCTATTTTTCCATTTCCTATTATCTCTATTATTATTATTATTATTATTATTATTATTATTAGTGCTATTTCTATGGAATGAAACTAGGACCTCTGCACTAAGCTACATTCCAAGTTCTTTTTATGTCTTATTTTGAGGTGATGTTGCTAAATTGCCCAGGATGAGCTCTTACTCATATTTTTCCTGCTTCAGTCTCCCAAAGTGGCAATTTTTATTTAGAAATATTATTGCTTTGTAAAATGTACAACAAAATATTTGCAAATTTTTGAAATAATTGTGCTTTTTAAAGAATATGTAACAACCTCAATATCTACCTCATTTATGAGTTAATTTTTTTTTTTGAAATAAACAGTGTTGCATATTTAGCATATCTGTGATTAATTTTAAGAAATTGGCTAAAAATATATTGTCAGGAACATTTAAAATTTGGTCAACTGAGTGACTCACTGCATTCCTGAATTAAACCAGTCTTGGCTATTGATATAGTTAAATAGAAGACATACTTCTACTAGTAAATGCATTTTTTATAAATCCTGGAGTTTGGATCAAAAGAGTGAATTTGTGAATTTTTAAATACACAAGATCTAGATCAGAATAGAAATCAACAGTAATAAAGGAAGTTTTGACCATTCAGTCTATTTTACATAATTACTTCTGCCAGTTTAAATTCATTGATTGGCAGGAGTTACATTCTCCATTTAGACATCTGAATTCAGTTGCCTGACAAATTTCACCTTTTCCTATAACTTTTGAGAAAGAAAATATCACTGTATACTTTCAAAATATATTATTTCTATTGGCCACATTTGTCTGATGTTATTTTGAATTAAACAGAAAACATTAGATCTATTCTATTTGATTATATTTAGCAGAGAAACCTTCAGGCGGAATTATAAATTACACTATTGCTTTCTTTAGAGGGACATTCATTTCTTGAGGCTTATCGACACTGGTCTAATTTAGTTTTAATGCAGTGAGTCACTCAGTTGAAATCACATGGTTTGTTTTTGCATCATGTTCTGCAGGGGTTTACCTCATGAGATAAAGAAATCAATTGTTATACAAGGTATTGAGTTTAGTCTGTCCCTTGAGTCCAGAAAGCACATACATTTGTACTTAGTGAAGCCCGCTGAGAAGGCCACAGTAGTTACTTTGGCTTGAAAGCAGTCGTAAGTATCCCTCTGAAATAGTCCTTCCCTAGGGCACAATTAAGATGATTCTTCCCCTCTGCACAGAACTGTTTTTTAATCGTTTTGAAGTGGCTGTAATTATTTCTTTCTGACCAATGTTGGACCTGGATGCACAAAGGTTACTAAGCATGCCTCAGCATTTTCTCCTCAAATCTGTGTTAAACATCAAATGAAAGTCTCTGGTCCCGTGGGGGCTATCACAGGAAACACACAAGATAAACAGGATATCTCAGACAACAAGGGATAAAGTTAAATCCCCGGGATGTACAATCCCCTTTCTTAATCTCATAGGAGGTATAGCAAATATCATTTAAAAAATGTATCTGCTTACAAGTCCCCCAAACTCACCCTTAGAGAAATTAATAGGTATAGAGGATTTCCTTTAGACACAAAGTTTTGATATGAATATATTTCTGTGTTGTTCTAGAAAACTATATTTTTAAGGAAAATTATCCTTTTGTACATTAAATTCTACCTTTAATGTAACTAGCAACTCAATAAAACGAAAGGATAGTTCTATGACTCTAAAAATACTCCTGACAAGTTTCTTCCTACACTGTCCCTTGGCAGCTTACGGGCCCTATGCTGTCTAATTCGTATCAAAACTGCTATTCTGTTTAATGAAGAGAGTATACAGTGCGAGTCACAATAACCTGTTTATACAGCAAGATAACATTTAAAAGCTATTTTGTGTTTTTTTAACTAATGTGGAAATCCACTTCAAGCAAAAGGCTTCATTGCAGTTTCAGTTTAATCTGATAATTTACAATATGATTATATATTTTATTACATTAGAAAGCATGCATAATTCAGCAAAGAAAGACTAAATACCAGATTTTAAAATTTATGATTAAATGTATTGGAGGTAGAATTAGTATCTACATAAAATTTCCCTTGTTTTCATTCTGTCTTCACGGCTAGGGAAGGTTATTTGAAATTGGAAAAAAGTCTTTCTCTGTGTCTTAATGTATGGTTTACCTGGTAGCGCTCATCATTATAGCTTTATCAGGGCGTGACAGCATTGATAATTCTGTCTTTTGAAACATCGTTTTTCTGTAAATTAGAAGACGTCATGAATTCCTGAGTTTTCCTTTGAACATACTCACAACTTTTTCTCTGTTTTACTTGATGGATTCCTTTTCATTTCCCTGAACCTCCAGCAAATGGAGAACTCTTAGGGTTTATTCCTGGATTTTTACAATGATTATGGAGTAATAAGCTGTCCCCAAATTCAGTCTCATAGAAATATAAGATTTATTATTGCTCAAGAATCCACGGATGTTTCTGCTGATCTAAACCAGGTCTGCTAATTTGTTTACATGTCTGTCTCTGTTTGACTAATGTATTGTGTAATGGCAGATTGGGCAGGTCAGCCTTACTTATATGCCTGGAAGTTAGCAGGCTGGTGGACCCAGGAAATAGAGGGGACTGAGTCAGCTGTTCTCAGCATCCAGCTGTCTAATCTGGCCTTATTCATATGACCACGGTAAGCTTCTTAAAGAAGAATGAGAGGTGTGGTGGCGTGATGAGGCCTGACTGGGTGCTTCCATTGCATTCTGCCGGCTAAAGCAACCCCGGAGCCTGGCCTCGATGAAAAGTGATGCAGAAAGCTGCTACCACTTGCGAGCGGAAACTGTGACGGCACGTTGTGGAAGGCATGACTTCGAGGGCTTCGAGACTTGGGGACATATGTATAATGAGTATCCCATAGCCACTTACGTTTCCCGTTTTAAATTCTGCAGTGATCATATCTGGTAGAAGAGACAGCTTTAAAAACTAAGTACTCTGGTTTCTCTTCAGAGCATACAAATATTTTGCCTTTAAAGGACACCCATGTGCTGTAACAAGCATGTTTCCCTAGACGATAAGACTTATTTATATAACCTTTAAAATATTTGACATGTTTAACTGGACTCTAGATAAATATATCAAATTCAAAGCATTTAAATTCAATCTTTTTATGTGTGTATGATTCATTACAAATGCATTCATCTTGTGGAACCGATACTTGTGCATATCACAACTTCATCAGTATTTCTCTCCTACATTACCAATTTATTGCCGCATCCCTCCCCGTCTTACAAGATGGTATTTGCCGCCTTCTGTTTCTGAGCCCGAACAACCGGGAGAGACATTACAGTCCTCTGCTCCCCCCATGCCGGCATGCAATGCGGAGCAGTGTTAGTTCTCTGTCTGCAGGTAAATCCCACACCTGCCCACTTCGCACCGATTCACAGAACTCCATACTCAGTTTACCATGAAGTCTTTATTCTTTTATTCAAATACATTCTAGTTTTACTTCTTTTGTCTTAAATCACCAAATACTCAGAAAAATTTCCTTTAAAGTCCTAGTCAAATTTTACCAGGCTTCGACTGAAAACCTTCTCTCTGACTTTCTCAGCAATGTATGTCTGGGGATGTCTCCCACTCCACTTGTTTGGCTGTGTACGTTGTCTCAGAAACTTCATTCCACACTAAATATGACTGGTGCGGTGGCTCCTTGGGACATTTGCCTTACTTGAAATCCTATTTCTAATTCTGTTCTACATTCATCAGGTACATGTTACTTCTTCACCCTTTGGGTTTTTGTTTAAATTTTCCATTTTAAATGATTCTATAACAATGTTCTAAATTGAGTATTGTCTCTATTTCAGTAACTTCCCTTCCAGGCCCTCTCTTTCCATCTGCTTTAACACAATCCACCCAGCACAGCTCAAAGCCTCCACATAGACTCATGTTTTTAGTTGTAGTTTACTTTTGAAATCATGCAACAATTTACATTCAATAAGAAGTGAGATTATTTGTCCTCATTTTTAACCATTTCCTCCATTTCCATAAATAAAAGTTCCTGGAATTTACAAGGTACTCCAGGTACTTGTCAATGAATAGTAAGGCTGAGGAAATCAAAATATTCCTGGTAACTTCTATTATTAGATAAATTAGGAACACAGAGATAATAAAGATATAATAAATAAAAATATAGAGATAACTGGGAAACATGTTAAGGAATGTTATGTAATCAAAACAAACTTTCCTAAATATATGGTTAATTATATTAATGATAATGAACAAAATTGTGAAAATGTATATACCCAATTGCTAAAAACTGTAATTATCATCCCACTTGTGGTGACAGAATTATTAGTACTTTGGAAGGGTACAGGACAAGAATTAATTCCATGTTTTATGCACATTATTTGAAATTCCTCAAGTTATAAATACATCAATTTAAACTATAAATTCTAGTCATTCCAAAATATTCTTTACTATAATTTTTCATAATTATATATTTGCACAATTAACCAATCTCATTATATATACATGCATATAATAAAAATGTAAAATTGAACATGATGACCAATTAAAACAAATTCAGATAATGCAGTAAAGATGTTCATTCTATAAACTGAGTGAGTTAAAATTAATTCCATTCTCCCAAGTATACAGGGTATTTATATTACTAATTGTTTTCCAGCTATAGTGTTTCTTAGCAATATGTTAGTTTTAGTTGCTAGCAGTGTTACAATTTCTTTAACCCATTCAGTGGGTTCGCATTAAGTAGGCTATAGTGTAAAAATAACTTTGTAAAATCACTGGTTACTTAGTTATGAAAATTAATATTTGAGTGATATTTTCTATCAAGTTTCTCTGTGGTCTGTCAAAAGGAAGTGAAATGCCAGCAAAGCTTAAGAATTGTGGTCTCAGGAGAGGTCCCACACCTCTGTGCCACTTTCTCTTTTCTACTGGAAAATAGAGAAGCACTAACCAACTGTAATTAAAGCAAACATAGAAAATTGTAGCATCTGTGAATTAAATGAAATTATATAGTTTAGCATAATGATATTAATAACTATTCTCAATTTAAATGTTGCTAAGTTTGGGCATTTGTGTTTTAAGTTTACATAGGATTGAGTTTGAGCGTTGATTTATTCAAAATTGGCACACTTGCCTGTTTATCACTGAGGCGGTTTTAATTCACATGCTTTCTTAATGAATATTAATATTATTTATTTTTTATCCACTCTCAGTTGTAATTTGAGGAATGAATTAGAATCTGAGTGCTATCATCAGATTGCGAAGATCAAAACTAACCTAGTAAGTTAACATAGACTCCATGGTCATCTGAATCTGCAGAAACATTTCTAATCTTTAAGAATATTTATTATTTAAGAAAATAATATTTATTATTGTTTGTTTGCAATGTGAGGAAGTAAGTTTATAACACCCAGAGCCATAAATTCTCTCTGATATATTTTATACATGATTTCCAGAGCTTAACCAAAATAAATAAGCACAGAAGAGAAAATGGGACAAAGGACATAAAACACACAAAGAAACAGACTCACAGTGGACCTGGATAAGGGACTTATTAGTCATGAACATTAGTAATTATAATTAAATTAATAAAATAGAAGACAAATTTGGGAAAATATCCTGAGAAGCAGTGCAGCAATTAGGGTGGGGCATCACCTTGATTGGTTTGGGATCTACTTGTGGGATAAGCAGAGTACCTGTCTGGGTATGACTGGGTGGGTTGTACAGGTGTTGCTTTGGGGTACGTGTTTAGCTCCTCACTTCTTTTCCTCCTGGCAACATCCCTCTGCTATGCTTTGGTCACAAAGAACAGAGCATCTTTGCTCTTCAGTGCCTCACCACTATAATATTCCTGCATTGGAGCCAAATAGTCAGGGACAGATGCCTCCCACTTTTGAGCTAAATTAAACCTCTTCTCCTTTAAGTTGTGGGGGTCAGGGATGGTGTCTCACATGAGAAAGCTGACAAGAGAAAATTGGTAGCGGAGAAGTAGGATCATTTATCTTACTATATAGGACCGTGTGCTTTAGAAGCTTTTTGAAGTGGTTTAAAGAGAAGCTTAGAAAGGCTTGGAGATGGGAGTTGAAAAGCACTAGAATACTGTAGGCATGTGTTGGCAGGTCTGATTGGAGCAGAGGAGACCAGAGAGCTGGTAGGAATTGGGCATAAAAGCCAGACTCAAGAGCTTTCACTTGGCAACAAGGGCTCCACTGACAGTTTCACTTCACGCTATGTGTGTTACATTCTAACAAAATGCACATGGTGTGTCCCGAGACTGCAGAAAAAGGAAATTAAGTACGGTGAACTAATTATTCTGGTAATAGAATGTCAAAATAGCCCAATAGTCACTCTGTTTGAACTGCTGGCTATTTGTAACCAAACATGAAGTGAGAATGGGGGCAAAAACAGGAGAAAAATCAAAATACTTAAAAGTTTGGCCCAAGAGAAACTGTGTAAAGTTAAGGCAAAACAAAGAGTAACTGCTGAATCACCATTAAGAAGAAACCAAATATTTTGTATAGGGACAAAAAAGATCTCCCATGTGCATCTCAGGAAGCACTGGGATCCTAACCACTGCAGACTCAAGGATGCAAAACTGTAACCGTTCCTTTTGAGAAGGTATTCCCTCAGACCACAGCTGAAGAAATGCCTCTTAGGGAATTAATTTCATTAGATAGATTTCACTGTGATCAGCCATCCAGGAATTCAGAGTCTACTGCAATAATAATACACAAGCACTTGGACAAGGCTTGCATTGACAGAAGACCTTGGGTTTGTCAATGCGTTACTGGTTTAACCATGATATAGAATATAAGACTCATGTCGTCAAGGAGGCTTCCATCCAGATTTCCAAGGAAAGCCTGGGAACCTCAGAAAGGACACTCTGAGAGGACAGTATGTGAAGATTTGGGGATAAAGATACAAGTACAGTGGAGACCCCAGAAAGTACAAGATGCCAACAATTAGAATGTCTTGTGAGGCATATAGCATGCCCTGAGCAGTGTTAGCCCAAGAGAGATACCATAAGGACGGCAGCCAACAATTCGCTGGGGTGTGGCTGCCCAAATTCTCTGGAATTCACACCTTACTAACATACTGCCTACATGCCAGATTTAGAGCTACAGTACTTAATGTTTACTCATCTGAGTTTTTGTCTTGCTTTTTTCCAATTCTTTTTTATTGTCTTATTCCTCCCTTTTAGAATGGGAATATTTACCTATCTTTATGACACTTCATGTTACGATTATGTAATTTGTTATTTTCACAGAGGTTCACAGAGAAAAGTTTCATTTTAATCTCCAGAGACACATGGATTGGCACGTTAGAAAAGTGGTAGAATTGTTGAACCTTTGGGAAGGGGTTGCTGCATTTCTTGTTGTGTGAAGCATATTTGTATAATATTATGTTAGGTAGACTTATGAACTTGCTATTGTTTTATCTTTGTGTACAAGGCTTGGCTTGTGGCTGTTGGTTTTGAATGTCACCTTGACTGGTTTTAGGTTCTTTCTGGAAGATTAGAAAACTCACATCTCAATATGCCTGGGCAAGTTCTGAGGTGTGGCCTCCATATCTATGTCTGGGACCTTGCTCCTTCCACTCTGACACCATGCTCCTTCTTTTTTTCTGTTTGAGACAAGGTCCATGAACCTAAACATCATTGTTCTGTTTCACTTTCCTGCCACGTATCACTATGGCTGTCCTGAGCCAGCTAACCATGAACTGAATACTCAGAACAGTGAGCTAAGTTAAACCTCTCCTTTAAATAGTTACTGTCAGATGTTGTGTCTCAGTGAAGAGAAATTTAACCGATATCACCAAAATTATTTCATGTCCATTAATATTTGTTTTCTGTAATTGAGTGTTCCTAAGTTTGGTACATATATATTTATGATGTTATTTCTTCTTCTTGGAGTCTTCTCTTACCAAGTATGTGGTGTCCCTTTGCATTTCTTTGGATCAGTCTTAGTTTGAAGTTCACATTTTGAATAAAATAACTACTGCTTTTTTGGGGGGGGGGATCCTGTCCCATGGAGTATTGTTTTCCATCCTTTGACTTTCAGTCTATGAATTTCTTTTTGAGTTAAATGTTTCTTGAATGCAGCATATTATTGGGTCTCATTTCTTAATTTATTCCTGCAGTTTGTTTCTTTGATTGGTGAGTTCAGTCTGTTTATGTTGGTGGCTACAACTGATATGTATTGGTATATTTTTTCCATGTTATATTGGTGTTCTTGTGGTTGTGGTATTTGTTTTCTCTTTCTAACATATGCTTTAGAGCATTCTGAAGAGCTGATTTGGTGATCACGAATTTCCTTAGATGTTCTTTATCGTGGAAATATATTATTTCTTCATCGACTTTGAGGAAAGAACATCAAAATTCTAGTGCTAAAGTATAATAGCTAAAATGTATAACTTACTAGATTTTTTTATGCCAAATAGGAAATGATAATATGTTTAGCACAATAAGAGCTCAGAAGAAAACATTTACATTGCAGATGGGAGATATATAAAAGTATAGCACAATAAAAAAACTAAAAGATACATTAGATGTAGCCTTAAAGTTATACACACACACACACACACACACACACACACACACAGAGAACAAGAAGAGAAGGGAGAAGTAATAATTAAAAAATTAATAAATGATTGATTTCTCCCTAGATTAATGAAATTCAACAAGTAATTGGCTCAAGAAATCTGATAGAAGCCAAACAGGAAAAAAAAATAAACACCTATAGGCACATCATAGTATCACTATTGAAAGCAAAACAAAACAGAAAGCAGAAACAAGTGATGACTGCAATGTGAAGTCACAGACCATTATCTTTAAATAAACAAATTTATAAAGAGTGCTCATAAAATGGCAGAAATAAAAGCAAAACATAAGTGATATTTTCAGAGTGCTAAGAAAAATGCTAACACCAATCAAGATCCAATATTAATAATCTTCAAAAATAACAGTGTTATGAGCAAAATTCACTTCAAATGAAATGATGTTTTAAAACTACTTATCAGTATTGCAACAGTAGGGAGTTCTTAGCCTGTTGTAGCGGTGCCTGCCTATAATCCCACACTCTGGGCGATTTAGGAAAGAGGATTTCATTTTTAAACCCAGTCTAGGCACTCAGTGAAAGCCAGTCTCAATCGATTAGTCAGTTCATCAATTAATTGATCATCCAAAATTCTGGGGATAAAGCTTAACATGATGGCCCTTGATTCAATTCACAATGTTGGGAGCGTGGAGAGAAATCTTTCGTTGAAAAGAAAAAGATAAGAAGGTGATGAGAAACCCGAACAATTTACTGGAAACATTTAGGGATGCCAGGAATAAGAAAAACATTCACAAGAATCGTAATGTCATATACACGCCTATATGCTTGTGTGCAAAAACAGACCTTATAGTAAATAGAATCTATAGGAAAATATTACCTGTGAATCTAAATATAAAAGTTGCATGCAAGAATCTTCTAAACAAAATGAAGCAACACATGATAATATAAATATATCTTCTACAATTGATGGTACACTAGGAATATTAGATTGATATAAAAAGGTGAGTTTAAAGAGTGTAAAAGTAAAAAGGATATATTTTCCCCATGATGCCAGGAGAAGGCAATTTAAAGAGAATATCATTCAATATTAGTTCATGATGAAAGCTATCCTTCACACATTTTATCAAGTTGCAAACCAAATTGGGAGTTCTTTTATTAGTACAGATTATTTACCATAACAAGGTACCGTACTTGATAGTGAAACACCAGAATACTTCTGAAAATTCATCTGCCACCATTATTTCCATCCAGCTTTTTATTGAGACCTAGCCATTACTGCACTGTAAAATGACAAAATGCATAAAAACAGACAAGAAGAAATAAAATTGTACCTATTTGCAGCCTTATTATGGTGTATATAGACAGTACTAAAGTACAGAGGAATCACTAAAATTAACAAGAAAATGTTAACTTTGTAATGCACAGGAATATTACATAAATGAACTATATTCTCTATATCTTCAACATATAGTATATGTTTTTCTGAGATACATAACTTACCATAAGTTTAAAGCATCAGGTCCTTTTTCCAACAATGTCATTAAGTTATTTTATTTATTGTGTCTTGTATGTCAATACTAACCTAATACACAGTTGTAGAAACCACGGAGTATGTTTATTCTTCATTGTGCTGGCCTGACATTGCTATGATCTGTGTAATTTATATGGAAGTCACAAGATATCACATATAAGTGCTCTTTTTTAGGTAACATATCTATAGCACATACCAAAAATTACTATTATGATAAGATTATTTCTTATTCTACATATTTCATCCTTGTGCAGACTTGGGATAACTTTTACTAATAGAGTATTATTTCAACTACATAAAGTCATAAATTATTTAGGAAAAGATAATAAAAGTTCAGCCTTACCCCACGTTGAATATGCCCAGCTCTTTAATTTAAGCAGTCATTAACATAATCACACTCATGTTTTACCACTAATTATTAAGGAGATAATTTAAAAATTGAAGAGACAAAAGAACCTCAAGAAGTTATTTATTCATTACCCGGTTTCCTGTCAGTATCATCTCTACGCCATCAAAGAGAAAGTAGGTACATCATTTTTATTCTGATGCCTCTAAGTGGGAAGAAATCACACGACCTCACACAGTCATCAGTTTAATGCTTATTACTGCTACTGCCATGCCTGTGGACCTTTTAGTTGTTCAAATCCCTTTTTTCTGTGATTTCAGTGTGTGAAATTTGTATTGAAACCTTTCGGACAAAGAATGGAGTGGAGACACACCCTATACATGGCTGTGTTGGAGAGGGACAGAGAACAGCTTATTCTTTCTAAAGCATTGCTACTTTCTTCTCTTTGGGTCTTTTTCAATTTACTGAAGCTCATTTAATGCAGCAAACATTCTCGTGCAACCCTTAACTATCCCATTCCAGCACACCACAAGCAACTACTTCTTCACAGAAGAAATAGTCTCATTACTAAAGGGTGCAGCTTCAGTATTAAATAGATAAGTTGCATCACCATGTTCTGACTACCTTAAATACAAACAGAAAAAGTTGCTGCCATTGTATAGTGAACAGGAACAAACTGTTATTAACATTTGTTACTAGCTTCATCAATGTAGAAACCATTTTGCCCCTATCTTTCTGCTTGTAGCACCGTCAATATAGAAGTTTGTATTACTTGATGCAGTAACTGAATCTGTACTGTGAGGTGCTTTTTTGTGCCACATAAACAAATT
The DNA here is from genome assembly GCA_004027595.1 of Dinomys branickii. Taxonomy (NCBI): domain Eukaryota; kingdom Metazoa; phylum Chordata; class Mammalia; order Rodentia; family Dinomyidae; genus Dinomys; species Dinomys branickii. The sequence continues at coordinate 210,083 of PVLD010001163.1, forward strand.
TCTGGAGGCTTTTAAGAATTAAAATATATGACCATATGTGTGTTGCTGAACCGTCCCTGCCCTGTCACTTTAACCCTCCTTCTGTACTTGAAGCAAAGTGTCCTATCACTTTGATTTTTCCATGTGTTGAATTTGGTAGGAGACCTTAAACACAAGCTCTGTTTTCAACCATTACTGCAGAATTCAACAGATTGAAACTCAGTAGGACATTTCTCTGGAACATTTTTCAGAGAATGCAGCAGTTATATGCTCAAACTGCTCCAATTTTTAATTGTTATTGGACAGATAGAATAGACATTGAGTTGATGCCCTAGTTCTTACTCAGGTTTGCTAAAGAAAGATAAAAGCAAATCTCAGTGTAATATTTATGTTTTCTGAAATAACTAGAAATGGTAAAACAATAACAATGATAACTATTTGGCTACATAGTGGAGAAATATATATATATATAGTATATTTATTCATATATACAGAATATGTATATACAGTACAAAATATATATGCTCATATTCATTTTAACAGAACAACTGAATACAATTCTTTTGTGAGATAGTCATTTCTATTAAAGGATCCAATCACATATTGTCATGTAATTCTCCATTTATTCAGTTTGTGTAGACACGAGATTGTAATAACAATACAATGGTAACATGTTTTGAGTCTGCAACATTCTATTACAATATTTAATACTGCTCTTGTTCATCTTTTCCTGTGAGAAATGTAATTAATATAGATTTATTTTTAAGTGAATATTGTGGCTTAGTTGTCTTGGAAGTCGATCCAAATTTTTGTGAATTGTCTTTTTTTATATAATGGAATTGAACCTGCCTTCACAATGAGATACATAATCAACCTGTTGTGGTTTTTTTTACATTTTCTGATAGAATTTCTCTAATATCTAAATTACTCAGACTTGGCCTGAGCCTGGAATAATCTTATTTCAGTCTCATAGGCATATACCACCATTTGGGGCATGATTCATTATTTTTGAAAGATAAAGTTACTATTACCACAAATCACAAGGTTAAATTATTATCTATTCTAAATACTCACCAAGCTGTCCTTGTCTAAAATGTCATTAGCCATATCTTAATGAATGCTTAAGTGTTTCTCAGAGTTTAGTTTAAATGGATATTAATTTGTGAATATGAATCATATAAATAAATATTTATAAATCTCCATTCATTGCATGATAGGTCAACCATAAATGAAAGACATTTGGCAACTTACAACCCTGGATAACTATCAACCTTCATGTTTAATTTTTTAATTTTTTTTTTTTTTTTTTTTTTTTTTTTTTTTTTTTTTTTTTTTTTTTTTTTTTGGCGGTTCTGGGGATCGAACTCAGGACCCTGCGCTTGCTAGGCAGGCACTTATTCCACTGAGCTATATCCCCAGCCCCAACCTTCATGTTTAAACTATCACAATCCTGCATAGGGAAATTGTATGTATAAATCTGGAAAAATGATATCAGCACTTCACTATGTTAAGTAATTCTGAATAGATAACATTGAACTCAGCATTAGCCCTCAAACAAGCATGATACATTCTTATATATCTTATTGTATCATAACAAGTGAGATGGGTTTTACAAAATCTAATCATGGACAAAATGATTGAGTGTCCCTGAAGATTATTCTATCTGTCAAAATATGAAAATGTCTCAGTATAGGAGACAGATGTTATTTTAGTTTGATTATAGGACAACTTTGAATGGTAGATCAAAGGAAGATGAACATTTAGAAAGTTTCTAACTGAAGTAAGCTTCATTTAAAAAGCATATAATGGCTTCCCAAATAGGTATACAGTAGCAATTTTTTCATGATATTGATGAATATGCATAATAGGCAAAACAGGTATATATATGCAATAGCCATAAAATTATATATTTCAATAGCTATATAGGAAAAATTTATATATCATGTTCATATTTTTCTTTTATTTGAGATTTTTTTTCTGTGAAGTACTATTCACTATAATCATATGTAACAATTTTGGTGCTAAAGACCTTTCAAACCAATGCTAACCAGCAAGTGTTAAGCAAAATGTAAGTAAAATAGTATTTGTTTCGTCTTTAAAAATCACATAAATCAACTGTTTTGATTAGTCTAGAACCATGTGATTTTAATGTCAATAAAATATTTTTCACTTTTGATAATTATGGTTAGTGGATTTTATTTGCATTGCAAATGATTAACCTACTTATCTTGGAACTTTGGGCCAGTCCTTTTAAAATTGTACCTCACTGTAACATAGCTCTGACATAAAAATATAGCTATTTGAAAGAGCAACACACTTACATCCTTAAAGTTATATCATTGTGAAAATATACCACTTATCTGTGCTTTTATTAAATACTTTCTTATTAAGACAACAATATAAATATGTTCCCTTAACATATTTCTTAAAATACATTAAAATTAGTATTACTAACAACTATTCACATAGAAAAATAAGACAGTGATTTAATACTGAGTCATTGACTATTTTGCTAGGAATAGCTGCAGACGGTTACTGTAATTTACTGGTAGGATACCATTTTATGATCTATAAAATATATGCTCATGGATAAATTTACAACCTGGTAATTCATATAATAATTGAGCAACAGTATATGCAAATTACTTGATTATATGATTGCTAAGAGCATTTATCTAAATCACTTGTTACTCTGATAGAATCTTTTCTGTAATATTGGATTGACTAGTTCACACAGATAATTCTAGAAAATTAAATTGTGTGCTTTTGTTTTTAACTTAATGACTGCTGCAGACTCTTAGTGACTTGTCACATCACCCACATAACAGGGTGTCAGGCATGCTTGCCCTGCTCTGTGTGACAAACCTCCAGTTTAAGGAACTTTCCCTTTGAATATGATAAGTAGTAGTTACTGAAGTTTGTAAATACTATTGCTGGTTTGTCATGTGAAAGTTGCTATGGCCCTGTTTCATTACTTTTCTCCCATTACTGAGACAAAATATCTGAGGCCCTAAATTAAGGAAGTAAAGGTTTATTTAGCTTGCAGTTTGTGGAGGTTTTAGTCTATACTTGGCTGGCTCCAAAGCAGAGTGGCACATAGCAGAGGGCAACAGTTCATGGCCACAGAAGACAACAAAAACAAGAGCAAAAGGGAGGAATGGCAGCCAGCAGCCTCTTTCTCTCCTTTACATATGCAAACTATCTGCCTCAGGGTGGGTGTAGCATTCACATCCATAACCCAGCATTGGATCATAGATCAATCATGAACTCTAAACGTCCACCCCATGACTGCAGGAGGCTTTAGGGGGACATCTATACAGAAACCATACCAGGCATGAATGATAACTTTCTAACGTTATATTTCATAACTAAAACAATTCCTAGGTATTTATTGGTGAGTCAATGAATTCTGAGATTTAACAGTTGAGCGTAAAGCATTAGCTGGGACTTAGGAGTGAGTTCCTATGGTTTGAATCCCTCCCCCCATGATATCTTGCAGATTTCATCTTCCACTTGTGTGAGTGTAACTTTATGTTGACATAGTCTGTGTAGGTATGAGAATGAGCTCAGTAGGATGTGCGGTAATCCAGTGTGACTCCTGCCTTATAGGAGGGCAGAAACCCATTGCGAAAAGAACTCCATGTGACAATGCAGACGAAGTTTGAAGTGAGGTAGCTGCACAACAGAATGCAAAGGCCAGCTGGCTTTGGTAGGAAGATGGGAAGAGACAAGGGAAGACTCGATCCCGTGTCTCAGAAACGGCGTGACCCAAGAAGTACTTTAATGTTAGACTTTGGGGCTCTATTATCCAGAGATAATAACATATGTGCTGCTGAAGCAAGAATCTGAGGTAATAATATGCTAAACTCTAGAAGTGATACTATCCAAATGGAATGAATTTTTTTTAAATTTTAATTCATCCAGTTAGTGTAATTTTGTTAAATCAATCCTAGGAAATCAATTGAAATGAACTGTCACGGCAACATCAGATTTAAATCAGTGACATGATAAGGTTAAACGATTGGGGGAAAAGAAAATTTAAGGCATAAATTCCTCAAGTTACATAGAACATTTGCAGAAATAAATTGAAGACTTTTTGTTTGTTTGTTTGTTTGTTGTGACTGTCTTGCTACGTAATTCAGGCTGACCTCAAACTCAGATTCACTATATACCCCTGACTGGCCTCTAATCCAGAGCAATCCTCCTGTCTCAGCCTCCCATGTGCTGGGATTGCAGGTGTGCGCCACCACATTAGGCTATTATTTATGTATTTACTACGTATATAAGTTTTGTTGCTTCTGCTGAGAAATAGAGGAGGGGCATGGAGGAAAGCAAACAAATATAAAGGAAAACATTTAATTCTTTTAATGTGCTGGGGAATTCAATGTGATATTATATACTAAATTGTTAAATATTATGAAACAAAACTGTGTGATTGCTAAGGAACATTCCATTATAATTTTTAAATTTAAATGACTATTAAAATACAAGATAATTTTACAAGGGTAAATATTGATTTTGAAGATGGGAAGACTGGTTGAAAGCATAAGCGAAATGCACATACTTTGAAAGTATATGATGTTTACACACTACTGTGTGTGTCATTGATTTTCACAAACTAATTGCATTTTCAGTAACGTACACATAAATAACCCACCGATATATCTCAGTTCAATGAATCCATATAAGAAATGGAGACTGAGAGAAAACATGGCCAACTGTGCACATTCTCAGGCCCAGCTCTGGGGAGGGGCATCTTAGCTACCACAATCCAAGTGCAACGCAGGACCCTGGAGGACTGATGCCCTGCAGGTGCATGAGATCGTGAATCTGTACGCTGTGAGTGAGGTGTTCAGCCAAGCGTAAGCCAATATTATTAGCTAACTGCCATCACAGTCATGTGATTCAGGGGTAAACAATTTAGAGTTGATGATACCAATGTCTGAAATCTACTGGATGTTCACTAGGCTCTGGTACTCTTGTGTGGGCTTGCTTATACTCCTTGAATATCTGTGGGCCAATTTAGGCTCTCTCTCTCTCTTTTTTTTTTTTTATTGGTACCAGAAATCGAACTCAGGACCTTGAACTTGCCAGGTAGGCGCTTGTGCCACTGAGCTATACTCCCAGCCCCAGGCTCTCTTACAAGTATGCTTTGCGTAGCACTTATGCTATGAAGCAGGCTGGCCTTCCCTAGGATCAGGGTGAAGGTGGGCACACAAGATGACAAACAGAGATACCTGATGCGTCCTGAAGACTGGGCTTGGAACTAGTCCCCCTATGTCTTTTCTCCCATTGCTGGTCTAAGACTAACTAAAGGGGATCACAGACAAAGGATTTAGGGAGACAGTCTCTGCATTTAATGATGACAAATTGTAGCACAGCATGATAAAGTGCGTGGAGGCAGACAAACAGAATGTGATGCCAGATACTCAATTAATGTCCACTGCCATTCTCTGGATCCCTAGCCCAACCTTATTATATTTCTATGCAGATTACATATGATTATCATAGTCTGAAATCTATGGCAATAGATCATAAATAAAAGTAAGAAAATTTTTGGTTAAGTTTTATAAATGAATTTTACAAATGCTTTAAAATTATAATTTATAATTGAATTTATAATTAAAATGAATCTACTTGTCAAAACAGAGTCTAAATTTAGATATTGAAGTAAGTTAGTTATGCATATCCAAGAGGCTGAAGAAAGAAACCGTGTAACAGTCAAATGAATGAGATCAGTGTGACTGAAAGACCCCCCCAGAGTGCTTATTGGTCAATCTGGCAGGCACACCCCGCCCTACACACTTTGGAATGATTGGGAAATAAATATATCTTGAGATTGTATTTCTTCAGTTTATTGAAAACAGAAGCGTTTTACTACAGAAGATTTTCTGAAAACTTTAGCATCATGATATATTAGTTTTGGCTTCAAAATGACAATTGGAGCTGAAAAATAAAGAGTATCAGACACGGCAGTCCGCCTTCCTGCTAAATCTCCTTCTGCCCTTGATCCTTTGTTTGTTTCATAGTTGTTGCCCTGGTAGGTTGTAACATACTTTCCCAGTATGCCTGTTCTTCTGTTCTACGTATGTTTTAAATAGGTCATTAGACAGATGTTTCTAAGTGGACAGTAACATTTTTCTAAATACATAGCATCTGGTTGGCATAGAAATTCTGTCTATGAAGTGAAGTTCGATTACCTTTAGGTCTCCTTTGATGTATTTTTCTTATACAAAAATATGTACATAGTATTATTACTTTATAACAGAGTTGGTCAACTCTGAGTTATTTTTTTCTGATTATGAGGTAGTCTAGCTACAGAACAAGTAATAATCGATACTAAAGAGCAATTACTTTTTTCTCCAATAAAAGTGCCGTATAAATAATGGCTAACATTTTCTCAACCTGGAGCCACTCTACTTACTTCCAACACATTAAAAGGAAATTTTAATGACAAAATTCCTTCTATATTTAAAATAATGTTTTCTGACTGTGCATTCTGTGGCATGCACACACAGTCAACAATTGTAAGCACAAACAGCTTCTTTCACACTAGGCTCTGAATGTGCTGTAATAGATAATTTCTGAAATGCCCATCCAGCTTTTCTAAACTCACTGCATGCAGTCTTTAAATTGCCTTTCTCCTTTCTCAGACTTTTCTGCTCTTTATGTTCTCAGCACATCAGTATTTTTAGTTGATTTTCAGCTCATCGGTTTCTAGCACAAAGCTTGGACACAGTGAATCTTCAAGAAACACTTAATAAGAAAATGCACACTGATGCTGTGTTTGCGAGTAATTATTGCATGCCACTCTTCTTTATGCTGAAGTTAATGACAGGATCTTTGTCTTTTTAATTTTTTCTACAATTTTCAGGTTTTAGCAAAGTACCACACACAGTAGTCATTTTAAATGGGATCAATTTTATTTCTTATTTACTGTCTCTGGGAGGTTCTTAATGACTTTTTTTCTTTTTAAATTTTATTTTAAAGACAAAAGAATGGAGACATATGAACCAGAAAAGCCATAAACAATACAGAAAATACAAAGTTATACAGAATATAGTAGGGAATTAGAACTGGATGATGTATTACATAGTTATCTTCATATTAGTTAACACTAAAACATTAAAGGAAATACCAAATTATAGATAAGATAGTAGGGAATTTGCACTGGATGCTGTATAATATGAAGTTATCTTCATTTCTGCTAATACGAAAACGACTGAGGAAATACAGAATTATAGAGAACATAGAAGGGAATTAGCCCTGGATGCTGTCCTACATAATGTTACCTTCATCTTTGTTACTCAGGTTACACAGATGATGGCCCTTTTGATCAGTTCGTTTTTTCTCCTCCCTCATCTCCGATGCCCTACCACTCAATCAGTTATCTTCCCTGTGATAATAACTATACTCCTGGGTTTATCTATATCCTTGGACTCTCACCTTGGGAAGAGATATAGCTGCCTCAGACTATACTATAACATACAGGGGTGTATACAAACTGCCATGGTTGGAGGTGGGAAAGCACATATGCTCACAGCGGACCGCCCGGCTCCACCCTGTC